>JAVJIF010013017.1:0-135358 GCA_038442645.1 Agave tequilana | reverse complement strand
ATATTACATGATTTAGGAATTCAATAAAATACTCGTTCTATTATTTATAGCTTATGCATGATTCTGCTTTAAGTACGTCAGCAAGTATTTCACGTATCTCATATATATATATGAAGTACAACAAATATACTCAAAATTTCATGGGGATAGTTATCTGTCTCGGCGATATAACATCACAATATCACCCTATATCATCATAAGTATAGTTTATCTACATATATAATACAAATCTTACAGAATCACACTACACTTCACAGTATTCGAATATCATACTTAGTGATATACATATCACACATTATACATATGCTTATACAATCACCAATGAAATGTGAGGTTCTCCGTTTTTCCCCGCCTACCGGCTCCCGCTCGGCCCCTTCCTCCAATATATATATGTGTATATTGTAAGTACACCTAGAGGGGAGTGAATAGGTGTATGGCTAATCTAATGAACAAAATGCGAAAATTAAAACTAATTACAACACACTTAATGTAACCAACGAGTGCAGCCGAATTCCGGTGAAGGGCTTTGGACTAACTCCTCTTGATTCCTCTGAATAAGAGTTGAGGTGCTATATGAAGCTCTCGTGGTTAAACACAAGTGAGGCACACACAAATAATACAAGCATATATATGATATGGCAATATGAATAGATGCACAAAGTAATAGAGAGAGTTAAGAGAAAGTGGATCAATCGCTAACACGGATATATTTCGAGGTTCGAGCACACAGCTCTACGTCCCCGCCTTCACACAGAAGGATTTTCACTAACTTGTCCACACAGGACTCCCACACAGGGAGCCTCCACTTAGGATTTGGGGCAAATACAATCGGGAGTACACAACTCGTCTCTCAATTATAAACACAACCTCTACACTTAGAGGCTAGGCACAAAGCCACCAATATCAACAATCACCTCACACTTGAGGGATGGGAACAAAGCCAAACAACCAATCAACCTCTCACTAGAGGAAAAAGGCACAAAGCCACCACTCTAAAAGATCAACCTCTACACAAGAGGGATAACACAAAGTAGGAGGGTTTACAACTTGGTGATTTCCAAACCACAAACTAATTTCTTTCTCACAAAACAAAGATCCTATAGAGAGGATAGTAGATATGCTCAAGTGTGAGAAATCAAGGTGTTTGGAAATCAAATAACAAAGAAAAATATTTGGGAAAAACACTTTGAACTTGATAGAAATGAAGAACAACACAAATATCCCAAATCTCAAATTTTTCTTTGATTTTTCCAACCCTTTAAAACAAATAAAGATGAATCCTTTGGCTCTAAAAACACTTTTGAAAACTTGTATAAAATACTTGTAAATAGGAGAAAATTTTTGCTCTTGGAAGTCTTACCAAAACCCACTTCAAATGGGGTATATAAACCCTATAAAAATTCTGCCCGTTGGCAGCTGACAAGGTCAAAAATGACCTTCCGGTCGACCGGCCGGTCGACCGGCCAACGGTTAAAAAAGTGACTGTTGAGCCTGCCGGTCGACCGCCGGTCAACCGCGCCCAGAACCAGAGAGCAACGGCTCTCTGGCCGGTCGACTGCCGGTCGACCGGGACAACCCGAGAGTGGGTTGCCTTCAGTCGGTTGACCGGCCCAAGGGCTGGCCTGCGTGCACGTCCTTGTGCATATCGGTCGACCGGTCCGGTCGACCGACTCTGGGTCCGGTCGACTGGCCCGGTCGACCGCCAGAGCCTGGCAGAACAGGCTAAGGGATTTAAAACTTGGGTTTTATTTATCAAATAAATCCCATAAAATTTCTAAAAATCCACAAAAATTGTTTCAGTATAATACTTTGATATAAACATATTTGAGTAAAATCAAACCATGTACAAACATTTTGAACTATTTTTGTAACTTAGAAATTTTGCCGAAAATAAAAAACGGTATTTTCTAGAAGCCAAACTTCTAAAGGAAAATACGCTTTTCTATCTACTTGATAAATACATACAAACATGATATATTTAAACAACTTTGAGGCATATAGTATATAGATATAATCCAATATACATATAAAGATATATTAATGTTTTTGACATTAAATCCGAAAATAAGTTTTGTTAAAATACCAAAACTCCAAACTCATGAAATAGACTATCAAACTAAGTTTGTTTAAATAATTGAAGCATAGATGTATATAGAATAAATCTAATATACATTAAACCATGTAAACTTGTTGATTCTATCTATTCATGAAAACCTAGATCAGTTAAACCAAAAACTGAAAACCAAAACATGAAACTTAAACAAGTGTGTGTGTTGTGAACTTAAGCATATCACACTATCTAATCTTTAACAATGGATCTAAACAATAAACTAAACATTGTACCGAAGTCTCCTTGTAGAGTTCCGTCTCCAAGTCGACTCGATCCAAATGTGATCCACCGAGCTTGACTCCAACCGAGTGCTAGATATGAACTTTGACGCTCGGGCTCTTGAATCACCATGTGAAAGCTCCAAAAACACCTTTGTTGAAGCTAATCACCTACTAATATCTTGGTTAAGTATCTAAAACTAAACATCACAAGATTATTAGTAAAGTATAACTACATGAGTTAATCATCATCAAAACTAAAGTGGAAGGCCTCTGGGCCAACAATCTCCCCCTTTTTTGATGAGGACAAAACTCATGGAGTTATATATGCATGGATTAAGTTAAGCTTCAAAGAAGCTTCCCTTAACTCATGCATAACAGTAAACAATAAATATATGCAATGAATACTAAACATGCATATGCATCAACATGCATAAAACAATGAACTTTTAAAATAAATTCCTTTTCCTTTTTAAAATAAACATATTCTTAAATAATTGCTCTTAATACCAATAAAAATTTCAATGTGAAAATTAATCAACAAATGCAATATAAAAGCTCTTGATACCAATCAATAAAAAAATTCAATCAATAAAAATTTTTGATACCAATTGGAAGATAATCAATAAAAGCTTTTGACACCAACAATAAAAAAATATCAATATGAAACAACTTTTGATATAATAAACATGCATATTATCTCAAATACTTCTCCCCCTTTTGTCAATCATCAACAAAGGGGTCAAAGAAAACAATAAAATAATGTTCTCCCCCTTTTTTGTCTTAAACAAAAAATATTAATAAGGGGTGAAATCAAAACAAAACATTATGATACCAATTGGAAAAAATATATCAATTGAGTGCATCATGATATCAAATTAAAATAAATTAAAACAAAACATATCAATTGTAAGTAAATAATCATTTGACGAATTCAACCAAAAATTTTGATATCAATTAAAAAATATATAGATAATCTTGATATCGATTGTAAAGATTAGTACCAATTGAAAGTAATTTTCATTAGAAGCATATGATACCAAAAATAATCAATATCATTTTTCAATCATTTTTCAACATAAAGTGTGGGAGTAGAATACCAAAGGTAAGCAAAATCAATTGAAAAGTGAAATGTAAATTTTCTCCCCCTTTATGAAATACCAAATAAAATAATGCATAAGCTTGTATAAGATATCAATTGAAACATAATCAATTGAAATATATAGTCATTGAAGAAATCAAGCTTAGCATAACTAAAATTTGTGCTCAAAGATATAGAGATATAATAAGCACAAATAAAGCATATATATATGTATGGAAAATTAAATACCAATCGAAATTGATACTATTTGAAATTGAAACTTACATATATAAAAAAACATATATGAGTATACAAAAATAATGTCAATAGTGATACCAATTGAAAAGATCCAATCATACCAATTGAAAATATAATAAGATCAAGTGTATAACTCATATTTCCTATCACCCATTTCATGCACATGTTTAAAATGGATTTTCAATAAGAAGCATACAAGGTATGGTCGCTCAACCAACCGCCCTTTAAATGGAAAGGGTTTTCAAAAATAGTTTGAAAATAGTTTAGCATAATTGAAAACTCTTCTAAAATGAAAAATACGAACTAGTTATAAGAAAATTTTGTAAACTAGTACGAAATCCTTCAAGTAAGGAATAAAAACAAGAATATATTCCATAAAACACGAAAATCACTAAACGATGTCACTCAAATCTATATACCACATATAATACTCATGAAAACAAAATCATGAGAAAACATCAAATAATATGAGTGTACAAGTTTTGTGAAAGACATAGTCATGAAAATAGGCAATAAGCTCAATATGAAATTTCTTAAAACATGAAAATCAAGAAAATCTAATTTTCATCAAAATAATTTAATCTTCAAGGCATATGTATGTTTTGTATAAACTAGAGTATACATACATATCCAAACATGACTGAGTCCACAAAAGTATATGCATGAAGGCAAGTGGCTCAAGGATGTATATGTATAACTAATAGTTTAGACAAAATAGACATATACATGAAGTTAAACATTCACATGAAAACATGTACAAATTGGGAATACAAGTCAATGTATGAATCATCAAAACTAGGCTATACTAGTACATCTAATGGGTACAAATGAGCGTTCAAGTACAAACATATAATAATCCATTTGTGGCTCACTAGTTGTATAAGTATATATCCGAGTTTTAATGAAAACTAACATCCAAACAAGTAATTAGAATATGAAGCATAGAGATCAAAACAAAAACTCATATGATCATTATGTAAATGAATATGCATTAGATTTATGATATACATATTAGCTAAACAAATGTGAGAACACAAAATAAGGGTCCATATAAACATGGGTGTCTCAAATACTAATCATGCATATCACAAGTCTAATAATCATGTCATTTAACATACTAATCATGAAACATGCAAAAAATGAATAATATGAAAGCATGTAAACATAAATGAGGAGTAAGAGATCTTTACCAAAACCATAAGGGCAAACTCCATGTCTCCAAAACAAGGTGGTCCTCCCACCAAACTTCTCTTGAAAGTGATGCATCCAAATAGTTCTCTTTAAGCTCGGAACGCATCCACCTCAAGGCACCATTACTCTCACGTCATGCGAGAGCCCACACCTATATCAAATACAATAGGGGTAGTCTTGGTACCCACACTCTTTTGGGTCCATGGGGGTTAGCTCCTTTCCTAACCCAAACAAATTTAGTTGCTAAATTTGAATCATGTATACGATCATAACAAAACTTAGTAAGGTGGCCCTTACGTCCACAATGTGTACATGTGTACACATGAGCATACATAGTGTTGTGTATATGAACGTGCGAAGATGTGTATGCCGTGGTTTGTGTGCATGCATAGGAGGAACTTGTTTCTTTCGAAACATAGATTCCAAACGTGAGTGGTTCAAAGCACAATGGCTCAAAGTGGAGCCCAAACAATCAACACTCTTCTTAAGCATAGATATATCATTTTCAATCTTAGAAGAGGTGCATGTAATAGATGAGCTAGAATGTAAAGCTACACTAGCATGGCAAACATGTGTGTCTAAATCAATTTTCAAAGATTTATTTTTATTTAAGCAAACTTCTAAATCTTTTGAAATCAAATCAATTTTATTTTTCAAAGAAATATTTTCTTTTAAAATAAAATCAAGTTTTGAAGTTAAAGATTCATTTTTCTTCAAAACATTTTCACAATCATTTTTATTTTTCAAAATCTTGTTTTCATTAAAACAAGTTCAAGTTGGGTGTTCAAAGAGTCACATTCATTTGAAATCTCAACCTTTTCTTGTAAAGACAATTCAAGTTTTGAAAACAAATCCTTATTTTTTTCTTTTAGTTCAAAACTCTTCTTTTTCAAAAGATTATATTTTTCTAACAATTTTTCACAAACAATTGATAGTTCTTCATATAAAGCATTTGATCAACATAATCATTACAAGAAGAACTAGCATCATCACCATCTAATTGAGTTTCCGAGTATACCTTAAGGGAGTCATTCCCTTGGACCATGTAGCATTGTTGCTCGGATTCTCCACTAGATTCATTCTCCACAATGTTGGGCGTTTGTAGCTCGGAGGAGGTCAACGTGTTCCACACTGCAAAGGCGGAATCACAGTTAGAAACTAAGCACAAATATTCTTTATTAAGCGTGTTTCTAAGTGCCTTAAGGGCTTGTGTATTGGCCTTTTATGCTTGCTAATACCAAGATAGGATTTCTTGGTAGCGGTAAGGAAAACATGTAAGCCTAGGATTTTTAAATACATGGACATCCTAAATTTTCACATGTCAATGTTGAAGACATCAAACATGGGAGGTGACAAGCAATACATGAGTGTGTGTAAACAATATACGTGTGCAAATGCAAATGATAGATTAGCAAACCAAGATCACACTCCTAGGTGGTTAAACCTAATATCAGGAGCGTAGGCTCTGATACCAATTGTAAGTACACCTAGAGGGGGGTTAATACGTGTATGGCTAATCTAATGAACAAAATGCGAAAATTAAAACTAAATTGCAATACACTTAATGTAACCAACGAGTGTAGCCGAATTCCTGGGGAAGGGCTCTGGACTAACTCCTCTTGATTCCTCTGAATAAGAGTTGAGGTGCTATATGAAGCTCTCGTGGTTAAACACAAGTGAGGCACACACAAACAACACAAGCATATATATGATATGGTAATATGAATAGATGCACAAAGTAATAGAGAGAGTTAAGAGAAAGTGAATCAATCGCTAACACACGGATATGTTTCGAGGTTCGAGCACACAGCTCTATGTTCCCCCTTCACACAGAAGAATTTTCACTAACTTGTCCACACAGGACTCCCATACAGGGAACCTCCACTGAGGATTTGGGGCAAATACAATCGGGAGTACACAACTCGTCTCTCAATTACAAACACAACCTCTACACTTAGAGGCTAGGCACAAAGCCACCAATATCAACAATCACCTCACACTTGAGGGATGAACACAAAGCCAAACAATCAATCAACCTCTCACTAGAGGGATAGGGTACAAAGCCACCACTCCAAAAGATCAACCTCTACACAAGAGGGATAACACAAAGTAGGAGGGTTTACAACTTGGTGGTTTTCACAACCACAAACTAATTTCTTTCTCACAAAATAAAGATCCTATAGAGAGGATAGTAGATATGCTCAAGTGTGAGAAATCAAGGTTTTTGGAAATTAAATAACAAAGAAAAATATTTGGGAAAACACTTTGAACTTCATAGAAATGAAGAACAACACAAATATCCCAAATCTCCAATTTTTCTTTGATTTTTCCACCCTTTAAAACAAATAAAGATGAATCCTTTTGGCTCTAAAAACACTTTTGAAAACTCGTATAAAACACTTGTAAATAGGAGAAATTTTTGCTCTTGGAAGTCTTACCAAAACCCACTTCAAATGGGGGTATATATAACCCCCATAAAAATTCTACCCGTTGGCAGCTGACAAGGTCAAAAATGACCTTCCGGTCGACGGCCAACGGTCAAAAAAGTGACCGTTGAGCCTGCCGGTCGACCGCCCGGTCGACCGCGCCCAGAACCAGAGAGCAACGGCTCTCTGGCTGGTCGACTGCCCGGTCGACCGGGACAACCCGAGAGTGGGTTGCCTTCAGTCGGTCGACCGCTCGGTCGACCAACCCAAGGGGCTGGCCTGCGTGCACGTCCTTGTGCACGTCGGTCGACCGGTCCGGTCGACTGACTCTAGGTCCGGTCGACCGGCCTGGTCGACCACCAGAGCCTGTTCAGGCTAAGGGATTTAAAGCTTGGGTTTTTATTTATCAAATAAATTCCATAAAATTTCTAAAAAATCACAAAAATAGTTTCAGTATAATACTTTGATATAAAAACATGTTTGAGTAAATCAAACTATGTTACAAACTTGAACTATTTTTGTAACTTAGAAATTTTGCCGAAAATTAAAAACGGTATTTTCTCGAAACCAAACTTCTAAGGAAAATACGGTTTTTCTATAAACTTGTATAAATACAAAAATATGATATTTAAACAACTTTGAGGCATATAGTATATAGATATAATCCAATATACATATAAAGATATATATCAATGTTTTTGACATTAAATTCGAAAATAAGTTTTGTTAAAATACCAAAACTCCAAACTTATGAAATAGACTAAACTAAGTTTGTTTAAATAATTGAAGCATAGATTTATATAGAACAAATCTAATATACATTAAACCATTAAACTTGTTGATTCTATCTATTCATGAAAATCAA
The DNA here is from genome assembly GCA_038442645.1 of Agave tequilana. Classification (NCBI taxonomy): domain Eukaryota; kingdom Viridiplantae; phylum Streptophyta; class Magnoliopsida; order Asparagales; family Asparagaceae; genus Agave; species Agave tequilana. The sequence continues at coordinate 127,209 of JAVJIF010013017.1, read as the reverse complement.
GATCGGTTAAACCAAAAAACCGAAAACCAAAACATGAAACTTAAACAAGTGTGTGTTGTGAACTTGAGCATATCACACTATATAATTTTTAACAATAGATCTAAACAATAAACTAAACACTGTACCGAAGTCTTCTTGTAGAGCTCCGTCTCCAAGTCGACTCGATCCAAACGTGTTCCACCGAGTTTGACTCCAACCGAGTGCTAGATATGAACTTTACGCTCGGGCTCTTGAATCACCATGTGAAAACTCCAAAACACCTTTATTGAAGCTAATCACCTACTAATATCTTGGTTAAGTATCTGAAACTAAACATCACAAGATTATTAGTAAAGTATAACTACATGAGTTAATCATCATCAAAACTAGAGTGCAAGGCCTCTGGGCCAACATATATGTGTAACAATAACACCGTCTTCCCCCTCCTACCGGCTCCCGCCCGGGCCCCTTCCTCAGATATATATATATATATATATATATATATATATATATATATATATATATATATATATATATATATATATTCAGCTAACACAGGAGGCAACTCCGTCCTATGTCGCACTTAAAACTCAAGTTTTCGATTGAATTTTTAAGATCTGACCGCACATTATCATCTTCATATTCTAAGATATATACGTATAAAAAATCACCTGATTTGAAGTTTGTTTACTTCATTTTCTTTGGGTTAAAACATTAACGGCTTTCTAACAGTAGAATAAAATGTAACGATTAGATCAATGTGTAAACGAACTCCAAATAATTTGATTTTTTATATGTGTACATTTTAAAATACGAAGATGATAATGTGTGGTCGGATCGTGAAAAAAAATTCAGAAGATATGATTTTAAGTGCGACATAGGACGGAGTTGCCTCCTGTGTCAGCTGATTCCCATTTTTCTCATATATATATATATATATATATATATATATATATATATATATATATATATATAGAGAGAGAGAGAGAGAGAGAGAGCATCACAATAACACCGTCTTCCCCTCCTACTGGCTCCCGCACGGCTCTTCCTCCTATATATATACAATTGAACAATGAAACCGTCTTCCCCCTCCTACTGGCTCCCGACCGGCCCCTTCCTCCTATATATAATGTGTAATAATTATATACAATGTGACACACGCAAGTCATCCACCATCACGTCAATCATTTCATCAATAAATAAACAATTACTCATACTCCCAATGCATATTCTTAAGTTATAGTTAGGCCTTATACATAGATATGAATTTTGCTTACATACTCTGTCATTTGATTATTAAGTTGACTAACTACGAATCCATTCTTGGAGTCTTATCATGCTTGTTAGTTATAGATAGTTCACTAAATCCCAATCAAGCTACAACCCCCCCCCCCTCCAATTCCATTTTACTGAGGTTATTACTTAAGATTGAATAGAGAGTTGTTCACTAGTTTAAATCTAAATTACAAGCTATTAAAAGTTCATGAAATTTCATATAAGACTCTTCTTTGTGAAGAATTATCTTTTTTTAGTTTTCAATGGAACTCTAGTAATAACTTATATACATACGGTAGTTACCCATACTGGAGTTATACATATAGCATATTGTTTCGCCCATTATTAGCAACCCAATTTCATCATAATTCTACCCAAAACACACACACACACATACATCTCGAATTTCATATAGTATACAAGTATGAGGATATGGATCGATAAATATTTTCAAAGTCATAGTTATTAGTTTATAATTGATATCATGTTTATCAATTTACTAGAGATTGAAGAGAGTGGAGATTATGCAAAGCCAAGACGCGATGCGGAATAAGCATCTCTCACCGAGGGATGAGCACAACCACGAGGGCTACAAGTTTAGATTTTTAAGGCGCCTCAAAGTGATCAACGTAGCGTAAATTGTTAATAGAATGGAAGGAAGGAATTAGTGTAAGAAGTGAGTTTTTATAACCTCTTATTAACTCATTTCTAATCATGCTTAAGTAAATGAATACTCTAACACTTGTGTACAAGCATATATGTATGCAATCCGTACACATGCAAGGACTAACACATGCACACATAACTCATTGCTTATATTAGATTTGTATTTACATTGACATGTTACCCCAAGTCTCTCAGTAAAGAGATACGCATCACCGAAACTTGATCACCAGATATTTTTATCTCAAATTATATACTGGCATAAATTTTGAAAATATAGATCGAGTAATTAGTGGGGTTTTACGGTGGTCAATAAGATTATAAATTTAACCGTGATTGGAAAACCTACTTGATTATCCATGATTTTCAAGCTTAAGAATTTACCATACTGTTAAGTTAAATTCAAGAGGGACAAAACAAAGGATAGTAATGGTTCCTTAACAAATACTCTAGGACAATTAAGGCCTAGAGTTTCTAAGATATAAATTATTAATTTAATTCACACAAGATCAAAGATGGGTCTTACATGGCTTACTTGAATTATAGCTAATGTGACATTTCTAATGAATAACATGAATAAGTCCCGTCCTTCCTCTGTAGGGAAGATGATGATTTGCCCATAGAACACGTTTGAATAGAATGCATACCGAACATACTAAGGTTTAAAATAGAAGTTAGGCTTAACACAACTTGGATCTTGATGACTCAATACTAAGCTAATTAATCATTTATCGAAAATTCAAGCTGACAACTAGTAAAATAAGATACTCATTAGCAGAGTAAAACTCTTATAGGTCCTATGGGTCAAGTGCTCCTAGTAGGTCTCCTTAGATTGAAATCTAAGGAGACAGCTTAAAACTCTAACATTCTGATTTTTTTTCATGATCCGACCACACATTATCATATTCATGTTATAAGATGTACGCATATAAAAAATCACGTAATTTAAAGTTCATTACTCAGTGATCTAATCGTTCCATTTTGTTCTACTGTTTAAAAATCGTTAATGTTTGAACCCGAAGAAAATAGAGTAAACAAACTTTTAAATCATGTGATTTTTTATATGCGGATATCTTATAACATGAATATGATAATGTACGGTCGGATCATGAAAAAAATCGGGATGTCAGAGTTTTAAGCCATCTCCTTAGATTACAATCTAAGGAGACCCACTAGGAACACTTTTCTATATATATATATATATATATATATATATATATATATATATTATATATATATATTATATATATATATATATATATATATATATTATATATATATATGGGTAAAGTGTTCCTATTGGGTTTCCTTAGATTACAATCTAAGGAGGAGGCTTAAAATCTTAACATTTTAATTTTTTTACAATCCGACTGCACATTATCATCTTCATATTCTAAGATGTGCACATATAAAAAAAATCAAATGCTTTGAATTTCGTTTACTTATTGATCTAGTCGTTCCATTTTGTTCTACTTTTAAAAAACCGTTAATATTTAAACTCAAAGAAAATAGAGTAAACGAACCCGAAATCACTTGATTTTTTGTGTGTACATCTTAGGACATGAAGTTGATAATGTGCGGTCGGATCGTGAAATTGTTTTTGAGATGTTGGAGTTTTAAGACTCCTCCTTAGATTGTAGTCTAAGGAGACCTACTAGGAACACTTTACCCTATATATATATATATATATATATATATATATATATATATATATATATATATATATATATATATATATTTGATGGGCTACACTCAAGAGTTTTCAGAAACTGTATGGCATTTCACTGCTTCCTAGCAGATCATCATAGACAGTAATAATTAGAGACTATCCTTAATGAAAATATTTAACATCCTTTCCTCACTTATAGGTAATAACTGATGCATTCATATTAATTATGTCTTAACTATTGGTAGGCTACAGTGACAAAAAAAAATACTTGCATTACAATGCTTGAAATTAGAATTTAGATGTTCATGATCTTACTGGGTATGAGTGACTCAATTTGCGAATACCTTATTTTATGTTCATCTGTGTATTAATATATACTGTCTTACGTGGGTAAGTGAACTTATGATTTACTATAAGGTTGAGAGCTTCACACTCGCGACCTGATCCTGTCTTACTACGTGAGACCACTCAGACACAGAGTTATAATAGAAGTAGCCCGAAAAAAGTTAATTAAAGAAAAATCTTGAAGAGTTCTATACTAATAATTGTTTGTAAATCCTATAGTTGTTATGAACCGGTTATACATGGGAGGAACCTAATTCAGCTTTAGAACCAATAAGATTTACCAGATTTAGATTTAGAAATTAAATAAATTGAGCCCCGATCAAATCATGAATTTCTAATAATTTAGATACGAAAAGTTATTCATGAACGTCAACGAGAGGATATATAATTATGCACTTTAGACTTATGAAACATCAACATTCGTTCACTTACTCCTCCCCGATAAACCGATTGCCCCTCAAAATCTAAAATACCCACTCTACACTCAACAATTAGTTAATACAAGCTTACATATAGCAGTATATTCCATCTATATATATTTCTATCTTCTAAAATGATCCATATATATATATAATATATATATATATATATTATATATATATATATATATATATATGAGTTAAGGATTTACCAAGTTACACATGAATTAACCGAGAATCATATTTATCAAACACAAGCACGACCCAAGGCTTAAATTATCTCTAACATCCCACGCTCGATTAATGAAAAACAAGCTTAAATAGATAAATCTAAATAAAATAATTTTGTTCACAAATAGAAGAATAATTCCCTCATCCTTAGCTTCTATCCATTCTTCTCGATAAGTTCTAATTAAGTCTCCTTTGATGTTAACTCTACTAACGTTTCGATTGAGAACAATTATCTCAGATTAGGGAAAAATATTCTCATAGTTTTGTGAACCAATTCCAAACACTTACCAATTTAAATGAAATGGCCAGTGAATAATAATTAGAGATCCATCACAACTAACAACTACAATAAGAAACAAGATCATTTAGGACCACAATACTCCTAATCACATAGTGATTTAGATCTCACAAATAAAAGATTAATATTTTCACAAAAAAATATAATTGATTCAATTCATGAACTATTTTCATAAATTTCATCAGAACAAAATCTGAACCAAAGAAACTCCCTCACCTTTAGTGATGTCATCTCCCTGCTACCCGCTGTGTGTACTGCCCGCAGGCGCCTCCGCGTCGCTCGACAACAGCAGCCGTTGCTGGCTGTTGCATGCGGCAGCACTAGCTTTCTGGTGAGAGGTGAAATTGGGGAAGGATGAGAGAGAGAGAAGAAGTGGGTAAGAGTGAGGTATATTTTCCTTTTCTCCCTTTTTGTATATTAGTGATGGCTTATTCTCTTAATACCACATTATCCCCCTCATTCTCAAGTTGTCCTAACTCATGCCACCTCCCAAGTTAGGATTTAATATTAGTTGGGGTAGTATACATGATAGAAATACAACCATGTGATGATGTGTGTATATATATATATATATATATATATATATATATATATATATATATATATATATATATATATATATATAGTGAGTTGATCCCCTAAGAACGGTTCTCACGAATTCATGTGAGAACTTTCACGTGGGCCGTCGGATCTGATAGAGATCTAGTTTATTTGATTTGATCTATCAGATCTGACGACCCACGTGAAAGTTCTCACAGAAATCCGTGAGAACCGTTCTTAGAGGATCAGCTCCCTATATATATATATATATATATATGGGGGCGTGTGTATGTATGCATATATAGAAATAAATGTATTAATAATTATGTACACAAAATTTGTATTTATCAAATTCATTTTGCCTCAAGAATTTCTCTACATGATTTATATAAAAAAATCTATTACACAAATTTTAATTCAATCGTTACCCCAATAATTTGGTATAATCTTCATGAATGTGGATTAGGGTATTAAATCAGGATTTTAAAAAAATCAGGTGTCACAGAGTGTGTACCATAAGAGCACGATATGTAATCGGTGTATCACTAATTACGAAATTGATAAGATACAAAATTATATTGATAGTTGAGATATCTATGTCCTAAGAAAGATAAAAGTAAAACTGAGTTATAGGTCAAGAGTTAAGAATTGAATTTCTATACAATTAAAAATTTTAAATTAGAGATTTGAAATCGTAAGTCGTTAAAGCATGCATTCATGTAGGTTAGATTAGAGTTTATTTTACTCAATGAGCTATCAACCTCACTCTGTTGTTGTTAATCCCTCTTTCAGATCTTAATAAAGGTAAAGATCCGGTGTGAAGCCTTGAAATGTCTTGAGGGAAGAACGGAATTAATTGTAAAAGAACTGATAATTTTTTTTGAATTGTTTTCTCTATTATATATTTAAATAACTTTTGAAACTCTTATTGTATGTAAGTGTCTACTAGTTCATGATAAGACTTGAAGATGAATTTTGAATGTATATGTTGATCAAAAACTTGATTTAGACCTCGGATCTTGAAGTAAACAAGTAATATATGTGTGTGTGTGTGGAGAGAGAGACTTGTATCATTTCGAAAGGATTTGAGGCCGAATCTTTTCCACTCAAATACAATCCTATAGCATTCGAATGCAAGTTCTATTCCATTGAAGTTGATCTACATTATTTCAAGTAACTAAAAATAAATATAATGTATTTTGAATACATTTTTTCCATCCATCAAGTAGGTGCAAAATGGATGGCAAAACAACATATTGCTTAAATCTATGTCTTTAGACATACAAATTCTCGATCCGACCATTTCATCAATATAAACATTTAAAAATCCTCACAACCAATTTTTATTAGATTTCAAATATTCTACACCGTTAAACTAACCAACTCACTATTCCAACCGTTCATTTTGTGCTTACTTGAGAATGGATAAAAAATATTCAAAATAGATAATTTTTATTTTTAGTTACTTGAAATAATTTTAATTACTTGAAATAATGTAGATCAACTTCAATGGAGTGAATCTTGCATTTGGATGTCATAGTGTTGTATTTAAGTGAGAAGGATTCGGCCTCGAATCTTTCCAAAAAAGACTCAAGTCTTCTCTCTCTCTCTCTCTCTCCTCTCTCTCTCTCTCTCTCTATATATATATATATATATATATATATATATATATATATATATATATTGTTGAGAGATTTATTCATGTGGACATATTTTTAGCATACGATTTGAGTTGTTAAAGTTTAAGTTTTTGAAGTTTATAAGTAGGCTGATATTAGAAAAAAATTCGTTAAGCATTTATTAGGAAAAACTCCTACTTATAGAAGAGATGTTAAAGAAATTTCTGATGAATTCGGAGATGATTATGAAGATTATGAAAGAGATTAACTTAATTCAGTGATTAAAAATTAGGACCGTTACAGCTGGCTTAACCAATATTGTCGCTACTGTTTCCCCTACTGCTATGAGTGATCTACCGCCGATATTGCTCTACCACTCGCCAACATTGTCATTATCACCAACCTCCTACTAATACCACTTACGAGTTGTTATCCTCCCCACCATTGTCATTGCTGCCATTGTAATTACACCACAGTCAATGTCACGGCTACTACAACTACCATTGCCACACTCAACCCCCACATTGCCACTGTTGCTATCTGTCATGTTGCCACTGCTATTTGATGGCTCATATAGTTGCGCAACCATCGCTACTGCGAGCAAGCGCCCCCGAGAGAGAGAGAGAGAGAGAGAGAGAGAGAGAGAGAGTTTTAGTGTCTTGCCACGTTGCCACTGTCACGTCGATGCCAAAAAAATATGTTTGGGAATGTTATATACTCAAGAATTTTTTGATAGATCAATATGATGATATTTTATTGGTAAAATATCCAAATCATATCAGAATTTTAATGTCTAATGTTAGATTCCTGTAAGATGACAATATTGCATTCTATGAACAAAACACAATTGTTTAAAGGGTTATTCGTTTATATACCCCTCAATCTTTGGTGTTTCTAAAATTACCCTAAAATCTTTATATTTTTAAAATTACTCTCTTAATTCTTTAATTTGATCAAATTTACTCTCATGTTATCTTTTTAACAATTTTAAGATAAAATTATTTTTTTACCCTCAATTTTTATCAAATTTAACCCTAATGTTATCTTTTCTCTCTTTCTGCATCCTCTCTCCCTCCTCCCGCGAGTTCAAGTTCCCGACGAGCACCAGTACCCCCTGTGCGAGCTCGATCTGCATGAAGTCTATTATTTGATCAATTAGATTTAATTTAAGTTTAATTAAAATTTTTTTAGAATTGCATTAACTAAAGGTGTAAGAAATTTCACAAAAATTTAACGGAATATTTATTTTTGATGCTTTTTAAACAGACGGTGGGAACAATTTTGATCAAATTAAAAAATAGGAGGATAATTTTAGAAATATGAAGATTTGAGAGGTAATTTCAGATACCTTTCCTTTGTAATTGTTAGAGGGAGAGAAGGTGCTTCATCCACCTTATAAATTCAAAATAAAGGGAAAAAAAAAATTGTTCTCCTTGACTGGGGTGGAGCGGAGCTGGTTTCATTCAATTCCAATAGGAAAATCACATCTCTAATTCTGTAGCGTACAGCTTCAAATTTGACAGTTTGAAGTTTGAAAAACACCACGTGAGCGAGAGAGCACTCTGTTTGGCTTGTGCAAAAAAAAAAACATCTTAAAGACGCACTTAGCCCCAAACTCAAAAATCCAATCCAACGGCTATTATTAAAAGTCACGAAGGCGGGCCCACAACGGGCTTGGCCTCTCCTATAATTATCATCGTTTCTCCGCATTTGGCGTCTTACTCCTCCCCCACCTAATAGGAGGGGGAAAAAATAAAAATAAAAATAAAAATAAAAATAAGAAACGCCTCATTTTTCAAATTCCTAAGCGGCATTAAACCGCCCTCTCTCTCTCTCTCTGGCTACGGAATGGATCTGGTTTCGTCCCCGAGATTTTGCTCAAAGGAGCAGCAGAAGATCTACGATCTCTGGTTCTCTGTCGCCGATTCTGGTAATCTTTTTTTCTCCCACCAGTTTTCCCCAATTCGAGACTTGTTTTTCTGTCGGCGAGAAAATTTGATGCATTTATTCGTTCTTCCGTTTCTATGTTTTGATCTTGTGTAGATGGAGATGGGCGCGTCACGGGAGGCGACGCGCTCAAATTCTTTGGCATGTCCAATTTGTCGAGGCCCGAGCTTAAGCAGGTGCGTTGGTCTTATCAGTTTCTTTTTTTTACCTGTTTTTCTTGGCAATTTTTTGTTTCAATCTCTTTCAATTTGATAGGTAAGATTTTAGGGTTTGGATGCTTGTTCTTAGCTTTGTTCTTTAAAAAAAAAAAAACAATGATTTAAGGGAGGAATCTTATCTAGATGTCAGCTTTTGAGTGATAGGATCAGAAGTCAAGGGGCAAATGGAGTTTAAGTGGGATTATTATCAAAGAGGGAAGGAACAAATTAAGTAGAAGAAAGGGAAACGTCCTTCAAGAAGGTGGTGTTTGTGAGCACGCAAGCCATCAAATTACATAATGAAGTCACGTTGTAGCTCTGAATCTCTGATCTGATCGAAAAGTTATAATAATCATCAATGAAGCACATCTATTATTTATTGCCACTTAAATAGAAGCAAGGCAAATGGTCTGACTATGCGTGTGGATCAGCCAATGAGTAAAGGAACTTGGTTGACTTGAATTAATAGGGGAAGACTAACTGTTTTGTCAATTGTCAATCTTAGAACTGAAAGAAGATACATTGCATAAGTGAAGAATCTTATCTAGATTCTTAGGGGAAGACTAACTGTTTTTTTTTAAACAATGATTTAAGTGAAGAATCTTATCTAGATTCTTAGGGGAAGACTAACTGTTGACTTGAATTAATGGGGGAAGACTAACTGTTCTGTCAATTGTCAATCTCAGAACTGAAAGTAGATACATTGCATAAGTCTGAAGGGATGAGGTGAATGAGCTTAGGCTAGAGAGATTATGAGACAAGTGGAAATCAGAGTAATAGTCTGGTGTTTGGGATTTCCATCAACAAATCCTTGTTCCCAACCCCAAGCATAAGTGTACTTACTCATAGAGTAGGAAATAATGTTAGCAGCCACAACAATTTATTACTGAGGATCTTTAGGTGAGTGGTAAAGGGCCTGAAGGCATTTGTATGTGACTGGCAGGTCACAAGTTTGAGGCATTTCATCTTTTTTTGGGAGGTGGTGGGTGTTATTGTGATGTCATTACAATCTTCTCTTTCCACTTTATCCTTCCATGTATAATATTTTGTCCATGGGACACAAAGAACCAAACAAGATGGACATTATTATTATTTTTGTTAGAATGATAAGGCTTGTTTTCTTTTCTCATCATCATCATCCTCATCATCAAGCAACAGGTGGTCTTTCTGTTAGCACTATTTAAGCAAATTTGCTTTTGCATTGACATTGCTTTTTGAAATTTTGCCTGAAGGTGTGGGCCATTGCTGATTCTAAGCGACAGGGATATCTTGATTTTCAAGAGTTCATTAGTGCAATGCAGGTTTTGTCTCACACTTGATCTACTATCTTTCACTTATAATGACAAAGTTATGTTTAGGCACTGGCTCATTGGTAAACTATGCAGCTTATTGCCCTGGCACAAGCAGGCCATGAAATTACTCAAGATTCCCTTAAGAATGCAGGTGAATAAATGGAAATTTTATTTATGTAGTATCTTAGCTTGTTTATTGGAAATTGTGATATATGTTATGATATCCCAAGTGACGCCTTATATTTATCAATCGTGGCAGACTTGCAAATTTTAAAATCTCCTGAGATGGAAGGTTTGGACAAACTAATAGCTGTAGGTCTCTTTTTGCTCAGATACATAGTAATAATTATCTCTGAATTATTAATGATTTTATAAATGTTTTTTTTATTATCTTTTAGAAAGCCAAGCAGTCGCCCAAAAGAAGTGATTCTCATGCAGATGGTAAGTGAAGTTGGTATATTTTATGGTGCTACAATGTTAGTTATATTGCTAACATTTTCTAATTGTTCATTGTGATGATGTAGTATCTCCAAAGGCCCAGGCACAAGCATCATATAATTTTTTCACCGCAAAGTCAACAAAGAAGGTGTTCTTTCATTCACCTTGTTGTCTTTTGTATGGAAATTTCATATTAGGAGCAAACTTTCTTTAGCTTATTTTATAACTGGCAGTGTCTATTTACAGCTTATGTTTGGTTGGTTCCACTTTTGATTGGATTCTCATATGTAGTTGCTGAATTTTCAGCACTATTTATCCTATAAATTTTCATTTGTCAAATATGGTAGTCATGTCATAGCATCTATACTATTCAATAAAATACTTTCCCTATAGATGTTGTCATATTTTTCTATTAGGAATAACCTAACATGATGGAAACACGCAATTGAATCTTCCATGGAAAGCTAGCAAACACGAAGAAGAAAAGAGAATTGACACACAAAAAATAAGATTCATGTGGTTGAAGACATGGGTCTGCCTCGACGGGCGACAACAGAATGAACATTAGCAGAAGATGAGTTTGTATTCTGGGAAATTCCCAAACCATAACTTCAGTCCCTAATATCTCATATGAAGTGGCTCACCAAAAAACCCTTAATGTAGTGAAATTGATATGCTCTGATATTAATTGTTGCGAAATTGGTATGCTCTGATACCAATTGTTGTGACTCTCAGGATCGACGTTAGCAGTACTTGGCAATATGAACAGTACTTGCTAAATGAAAGCTTGATATAAAGCAAACTAACAATACTTAGACAAAAGAGTAATAAAGAAAGAACACAAAGATTTAACGTGGTTCGGCCCAAACTTGGCCTACATTCACGGGGAGAGATCTTGAGAGAGCTTTATTAATATACTTGATATAAAGAGATCTAATATTTCTCTTAATGCAACAAGAGTATTCACCTTCCACTTGAATCTAGCCCTAGATTACAAGAGTATTACCTTCTCTCTATGCACTTTCAACTTGCTCCTCTCTTTCTTAGCTTCCTCTAGTCTTCTTTTCTTGAAATTCTTTGTTGTAAAAGCTCCTTGAGACTTTTTTGGTTGAGACAATTACAATGCTTGGTTATAACTTTTATTTATAGGATTTTATAATACAACTTTTATTTGGACTATGAGATGATCTTAGCCTTTGGATGGTTGAAGAATCTTGATCAATCCTTTTAGGAATTAATCTCCTTGATCTAGAAGGATTCTAAACCCTTTAATTTTTAGAAATAAACCTTCATTGAATAGAAATTGAATCACATTCATACTCCTCCTGAAAAGGAAACTCGCAATAGCTTGAAAAGGAAACTGCTTCATCTTAATTTGCTTCTTCTGCTTCAAGCCATCGTCTTCTCCAACTCAATTAGATTTTTTTGGACCATCATCTCTTCTTGAAAAATAAGGCAAAATCCTAACAATCTCCAACTTGACTTGTTTTTCAAGCCTTTAGCAAAACAACTTGAGATTTCATATTAATACCTTAATTCTTTTCTTGATTGTAACTGTACTGTGAAGCCTTTAACTCTTGTCCCCTCTCCCCGGGGCCTTTGGCTGATTTACCGCCATGACTTGGGCCATCTTAGGCCTTGCTCGAGTGCACCTTTTCTCTTTCTCGCAATATTTTGACCCTGTTCACGTCCCCTTCCAGTCTTTCTTGAAGCTCTACATCGCGATGAACTCCCTTCCAAGCTTATTCTTGAAACTCCACCTCGAACTGAGTTTCTTTCCTTCAGCTTATATAACCCTCCACACTTCTCTCCTTTCAGGATTACCTTGTCTCCTTGGTTGACTGTGATGGCGCCTTATTGCACTTGAATCTGACATTCTTCTTCGTCGAGCACCCTTATGGATATTAGATTATACCGTACCTCTAGGACATACTGGATCACCTCCAGAGCACGCACTGCCCCATCTCTTTCTGTAACCTTGACCGTCTCAGTACCGATGACCTCGCAAGCCGAGCCATCCACCATCTTCACAATCCCTTCCTCCTTTGCAATTAAGGAGTTATTGAACAACTCTTTCTAGGAACATACATGAACCGTACTACCTGAATCAAATATCCAGCCTTTATCTTGAGAAGTGTTGTCTTCGTAAGAAGCCATTAATATTTCGATGTCCTCTACACCGCTTGCTACGTCTACCTCCGCAGCTTGCCCCTTCTTGTTCAGCCACTCTTACTGATACTTGCAGTTATTCTTCCAATGACGTTCCCTGTGACAAAAGTGACACACTTTTGATGAGCTTGAACCTTTTCTTCCTTCTCCTCTTCCTTTTCTTCCCGTGACCACCAAACCCGATCCTTTCCGCTCCTCTTGATTTGGCCTTTTTCTAATCTCATTAGATAAGAGAGTTGACATGACCTCCTCCAAGATGATAGTTTTCTTACTGAAGAGTATGGTGGTGACGATATGATCATATGACCCTAGAAGAGAACTAAGAAGTATCAATGCCTTATCCTCCTCGTCGATCTTGATATCAACAGTTAGAAGCTCGCAATAACCTTATTGAAGAAGTTTAGATGCTCCACCACTGATGTCCCTTCCTTCATGCGTACCCTATATAGTTGTGTCTTGAGATACAGCTTGTTGGAGAGGCTTTTCGTTACATACAACGTTTCTAATCTTGACCATAATCCCGTAACCGTTTCTTCATCCATCACGTTGTACATAACCTCATCTGCGAGACATAGTTGGATCGTACTTGTCGCCTTTAGATCTATTTCTTTTCAATCCTCGTTTGACATACCTGCAGGTTTTGCTGACTTACCCTGTAAGGTCTTGTGAGGATCTTATTGCACCAGCAACGCCTTTACCCTCTTTTGTCATAAGCTGAAGTTTCCTTTGCCATTGAACTCTCAATCTCGAACTTTATCGTAGAACTTTCTATCTTTGACATATTGCCCTTCATCAATTTTTAGTTCTGATACCAATTGTAGCGAAATTGATATCTCTAATACCAATTGTTGTGAATTTGATATGCTCTGATACCAATTGATGTGACCCCCAGATTGACGTTAGCGGAACTTGACAATATGAACAATACTTACAAAAAGAAAGTTTGATGTAAAGCAAACTAGTAATACCTAGACAAAAAAGTAATAAAGAAAGAACAAAAAGATTTAACGTGGTTCGGTCCAAACTTGGCTTACGTCCACAGGGAGAGAACTTGAGAGAGCTTTATTAATATACTTGGTATAAAGAGATATAACCTTCCTCTTGATGCAATAAGAGTATTTACCTTCCACTTGAATCTAGCCCTAATTACAAGAGTATTACCTTCTCTCTATATACTTTCAACTTGTTCCTCTCTTTCTGGCTTCCTTTGGTCTCATTTTCTTGAGATTCTCTGTTGTAGAAACTCCTTAAGACTTGTTTGATTGAGAAAATTACAATGCTTGGTTACAACCGAAGATTTTACAACACAACTCCTATTTGGACTATGAGATGACCTTGACCTTTAGATGGTTGAAGAATCTTGATCAATCCTTTTAGGAATTGATCTCTTTGATCTAGAAGGATTCTAAACTCTTTAATCTTTAAAAACAAATCTTCATTGAATAGGAATTAAATCCTATTCATACTCTTGAAAAGGAAACTCGCAATCACCTGAAAAGGAAATCGCTTCATCTTAATTTGCTTCTTCTGCTTTAAGTCATTATCTTCTCCAACTCAATTGAATTTTGCTGGATCATCATCTCTTCTTAAAAAACAAGACAAAATTCTAACACTTAAGACTATAAATTGCTCTCTGTGTTATCTTACTTCCGGAGTAACTCCTTATTACAACATTTCATTTTACATCTACTGTAGTGGAAGGATACACTGATTAGCTAAGCCAACACCTTGCCACATAGAAATCCAAGATACAAATATCTTATTCTTGCAATTGTGATCAATTGGTATCAGAATAGACCAAGGTTTCTAAATATCGAATATCGAGATCATATCGGATGGGGTTTTTTCATATTGGATATCAGATATCGGGGAGATATCGGGGATACACGCGCATATCAGGCGTTCATATTGGACAATATATGTAATGAAATATTGATAACTAAAAGTTGGTTTAGTGCCTAGATATTATCTATCAAATAAAATTATGTAATATGCTAGCAAAGACAATAAAAACAATATATATTTGCATGCAGTCATGCAATAAATAAGTTATTTCATATCGGGTGATATCTCGGATGATTTATTGCATGATATCGGGCGATTTATCTGCCGAAATTTCAAATATCGGCTTTTTTTGCTGGAAATGATATGACGAACGATTTTCCCATATCGTATTGACAGTAGACAAAAAAGAGATATTGGCAGATATCTCAGCCGACTCGGCCGATATTTAAAACAGGGGAATAGACACAGTTATATCTGTGGCCATCTATAGCTGAAGATCCACTTTTCAACTTATAAAGAGAAGCCAAAGGTCCACTTTTCAATTTGTGATCATGATGTCCATGATTATAAATGTTAACTTAAGAGATTCAATAGAGTCAGTGCAACTCCAACAAGGCGAAACATTCAATTAAGAGTTGAAGTGATTACAAAAGAGCCAAAAACAATATAAATTCATTTATAGGACACCACTAAAAAAAGAAAGAGCAAAAAATAAAAGATGATACCTGAGTGGCGAGAGCATGAAGATCTACACAGTTTAATTCAGCTTGCTGTTCTTTTTATCTCATTAAACTAGCTCATCACCATAGCCAAATGATTTAATTTGTTACAAAAGGGTGTGTCAACTTCCATTATATAGGTGGGCAGTGGGATTGTAACTCAAGATGCCATATATTACAAGATTTGTAATATATTAGACACTATACTGTGCCAAAGGCAGTCGCTCCTACAAGCTGATCGTTACTGTCTCTATGCCAACTTGGAAAAAATAAACTGATATGGAGATCATATTATAATTTTCTTAGGTAATTCAATAATGATGCCTTTTTGAATATTGTGTTCGCTCATATTTCATTGCAGATGAATTTTAATACCCAAATTCTTTGCTGCTTCATTCTATTGGGTAAAAAGATAGAGTCATAGACTTGTATTGACTTTCTTTGTCATCTCTTCACCAAAATATCATTTATGAACCATGAAATAAAATGTCAATTCGATTTGTTATTGAAGGTTTGATGTTCTGTCAATAGGTTGCTTTTGCCTTAGGGTTGATTTTTTCCAGAACATTACAAATAGAAAGCTTCCAATCTTATATTCCTTTTCTTTTGTTTTCCTTTGACAGTATAAGTCTTACTAAACCAATTATTATCTTACTAAGGTAATTAAATCAATCTTTATGCCACTTAATAAGTATATCTTGTTCAATATGTTTAGATACTTGTTTGAGTATAGTCCTATATTGGAAAGGTATCAGAAAGTTGAGGAGGTGACAGGCTTAGATATAGATGGAGCTGGGACCAAGACCTGCTGGTTAAAGCTTTCAGGTCAAGAGTGGTTCCTGCCACATGTAACTCACAAAAGGTCCAAGTTTCTCTTTAGCGTCTGGTTGTGGTTTAAGGGGAACAAATCCCTGATGTGAAGTTGGTAGGGTAGGGTACCAGGGTGTGACTGGGATCTGGAAAGTTGTCCACATGGTGTTGTGTTTTGGCTGGTTGTAACGAAGGAGAGCGATAGCAAGTTCAACTCACTTGAAAGGTTGATATTAAGATAGGTTCATGGTTGACATGATCATGAGCTTGGAGCAGGTAGTTCGTGTTGGTGTTGGTTAAGTCCAATATGCTCAAGAATGAAGAGGGAGATTCTTCATCTATTCATGGTGGGTATTGGGTGTAGTTTCACATCGAAAAGGAATACAAAATTGAATGGGTTTAAATATGAGGTTGGGACCATGACTTACTAGATTAAGTTGTCCAATATGCTCAAGAATGAAGAGGGAGATTCTTCATCTATTCATGGTGGGTATTGGGTGTAGTTTCACATCGAAAAGGAATACAAAATTGAATGGGTTTAAATATGAGGTTGGGACCATGACTTACTAGATTAAGTTGTCCAATATGCTCAAGAATGAAGAGGGAGATTCTTCATCTATTCATGGTGGGTATTGGGTGTAGTTTCACATTGAAAAGGAATACAAAATTGAATGGGTTTAAATATGAGGTTGGGACCATGACTTACTAGATTAAGTTTGTATCAGGAGTTGTCTCATAGTGAAGATGGTTGTTACTCCGAGAGGCCAAAGTTTCTGCCCAAAGATGTATTTTGTTTTTACAATTATGAATATTTCGATTTTCAAGGAATAATATAAAAAACCACTCAGACCATAGAGTAATTGGAATGGCAGTTATTCAAGGATAATTTTATGGATGTAACAACATGGTATCATCCTATATTAGATTTAGCAATTCCTAATGCTTGCATTTGTGTCCTCATAAATTACTACCTATTTGGTGACATTGATCTATATTTTTGTGTTCTTATGCATTATTGCCTACTTTGTTATTTCCTTCGCAGATACCTTTGAGCTCTGTCACTTCAATTATCGATGGCTTGAAGAAACTATATGTTGAAAAATTGAAGCCTTTGGAGGTTGCATATCGGTTTGATGATTTTGTTTCTCCTTTGTTGGTGAGTTTTGTTTTACCAATATTTCTTGTATCATGGTCAAATGTCATATAAATTCATTGTTTATTTTGACATCAACTTTAAGGTGCATTAGGAAACTGAGTTGGTGTTGTTTGTGATTGGGAGTAAGCAGAAAAATGTACTGATTTTCTTTAACCTTTTCTTTTCAGACCAATAGTGATTTTGATGCGAAGCCCATGGTTATGCTTTTGGGTCAATATTCTACTGGGAAGACAACATTTATAAAGCATTTGCTAAAAACTAGTTACCCTGGTTAGTTGGATAATTTAGTTAATGAAAATTTACTTATTTCCTCTGAAAAGGGAATAGAATAATAATAATAATAATAATAAACATTGGCTAACTAATTAGGTTCATCATTTCTTGCAGGGGCTCATGTAGGACCAGAACCTACAACCGATAGATTTGTTGTTGTGATGGTATGCTTTAGTTTATGTTCCTCTGTTTTACATACTAACTACAAGTTCCGTGCACCAAGTGCACGTTGCTTAGATGTACTATTTTATTCATATTGTTTTTCTTGTATCTTTTTAATTTTTTTCTCATGTGCTATTTTGATTTCCCCTCTTGTTTAGATGTACTACTGTTACTTGAAAGTTGATATGAGGAGAGTGGCATCAATCATAAGGAATATTAAGATATTGATCCATCACAAATAAGTCACTATTTTAAAATAGGATGTAAAATGATTTCTGAAATGTAGTTCTGCATAAATTGTTTTGAAGATTGTTTTAGCTCGGTTTTTAATTGTGATGCGAGTACCTTTATCCAGGAGTAGAGGATTATTGAGTAAGGGGTCTAAACATTCTCTAACTTTGTCCATTGTAGAAATTGTAAGGTCACCATACATGACATCACACTTATATCACATACTATCTATCTCTAAACTAATTTATATCTCCCTGTTTAGTATTCCATTATGTAAAATTATCTATTTGTCTAATCAAAGAACTTAGTGTAATACAGATTATCTGGAAGAATCTTCTTTTATATTAAAAATTTATATTTGTCCGCATCCCGATATGCCCGGTAGCATATATTATGAACAAAAAATCTAAAATATTATAATTTTTAGAGAAAATTTTCTAAAAAGAGCCCAATTTTGATCTCTTTCCTCCACAAAAAGTTTATTCTTTTCTTAAAGAGAAGTGCTAAAAGTTTCTAAATTTTCCATTTTCCCCCTTTTCCACCGAGTCAAGAGGGAAAGACGGCTACTCTGTGAACAATCCTAGTTGCCGGTCCTGCTCCACCCGATATAAACTTTTAGAATTTATAGAGGAGAACGAGGAATAAGAATAAATTTAAGAATTTAAAATTTTCTATTAGGAAAATCAATCCCTGATAATATTATTCATTGTTAGGGGAAGCCGGAGGGAGGGAGGATAATACAAAATTGCTATAAAGGAAATGCGATTATAGAATCAACCAGCAAAATATGCGAATACAGAATTGTTGTAAAAGATATGCAAATACATACTCAGCTGCCAAAATCACAAAGTGAGCCCTCCTCTAACATATAGCTCTATGGGACCGGATGCTTGGCCAATATCTGAGAATTTTACAAGAATTGGAGATCTTCGTTGGGGATGTGAGCCGGAGAGAAGAATTTGAAGGTGATATTTACATGAAGTAGTGGATGTTGAAAGCGAGAGGATGAGGTGTTGGAAAAGAGGGAATGGAGAGGAACATCCTACTGGTGGGCTGGGAGTCCTGAGGTAGAAGACGACTAAGAGGAGATCTGTAGGGAGGTTGTGGATGAATGTGGATTTCTTACTTTTGATAAAAAAAAGGTTTTGATCAAAGGTTAGGATCGTCTCTAATCAAGGGTCAGATCTTACAAGATGATTAGATGAAAACAAGTTAAACAATTAACGGCTAGGATTTGCCTATTAGAATCAATGGCTAGGATTTATTCTAGATAACAACTTTAAGGTGTTTACGCACACTCACACACATATGAGAAATCGGAAAACAGTTGACCCAGGGGGGACTTCCTCCTCCGTTGTTGATGTGGATCAATCTCAGCCCTATATCTGAGACTTAGTAATTAGTAGAGAAAAAAGCAACTTTGCCAAAAAAAAAACCCACTTTTCCAGCTGCTCCACACACTCTCTCTCTCTCTCTCTCCCCCCCCTCACCCTTTCTCGATCCCCATCTCTCTCCCTTCTTCCTCGTTTCTCTCAGATCACACCAACCCTAACCCCCCTCTTTATCTCTCCGTCAGCCATCTTCAACACACTCCATCACATCTGTCGCTGCTACCACCAAACCATCGACGGTGGCACGCATGCTGTTTCAGGCCATGCACCCCTTCCAAAGGATGCTGCTTATGTTGCTCTCTCTCTCTCTCTCTCTCAACAAACATCAATAATCTCCAAGCAGTGCCTTCTATCGTCTCCATCATCTCTTTCGTTCTCTTATCTTGCCGTTGCAGGAAAATTAAACAGCTCAAGTAAAGAAAAATTAATGATAAATACTACTAAAAAAGTTTAAAAAACAGTACTGCAATATTGTTCAATTTAACATAGATTCTGATCTTTTCTTCAATCAAACACATCATAGTGGGGTTGGGGGGGGGGGGAGGGGACACTTCCAAACTCATTTTGTTGCATAAAAACATAAAAGACGTGAGAGAGACTATATTACATATCATGATTTTATATTCCCATGGTTGAGCACTAAGAACACAAAGTCCAAAAAACACTTTCAACCTCAATTTATTCCTTAAGAAAATTTCATACATAAGAGATCAAATGAAACAATCTTTCATGATTCTACATGAATTTGGCACTTAAATCAACAAAGTCACCAAAACTCTTTCAATGTCAAACTTAATTTATTCATTTAACATAGCCAGACAAAGAGATTGTAGACAACAACATTTTTTAATTTGATGGTGGTGTTTGGCAGTGCTAATGCTGCAGCTCTTCCGCTCGTCCTTCGTTGCCGCTGTTGCTCGAGGCGGCAGCTACTGTCGCCGCAGTTGCTGCTAAAGGTCCAATAGCGTGTCGGTCTTACTGCCCCTTTTGAAAGAGAGAGGGAGGCAGGAGGTGGTGTTCATGTGTTGGATCAGATCTAGAGAGAGAGAGAGAGATCCGAAGAGAGAAAGGAGAAAGAGAGGGGGCAGCTGAAAGCTCAATTAATGCAGCTTCTCTTTTTGGAAAGTAGGGGGGCGAGATTTTCAAATTTATTTTTCTCTCTCTATTGATTATTAAGTCTCAGATATAGGGCTGAGAATTGATCCACATCACCGACATAGGAGGAAGTCCCTCCTGTATGAGCTGTTTTCCCGCTTTCTCTCTCTCTCTATATAGAAAGGTAAGAAAATTATATTACTTATGAACAAAGATACACAATACAAGAGACTGCATGCTAACAACTATTCTAAGAAACTTATCATCCCTAGTAGGGTGGGGACCATAGTCATCCAGCACAACTAAAGAGAGTCTAAGTTGTTAACATAGGCAACATTGCAATCAATACATTACCACTTTAAGACCAATTACTCTGAATTTCTTCTTTGCTATGAGCTGAACTTTTCCAGTGGCATGTCTATCGCGATAGATTGATATTCTCATATAGACTTCTGAACACTATTATCATCTCCTGTTTTTTCCAAAGATGCCATACAACTCCTCCAATGACTAGTCTTGCTAGCACAACACTTATTCTTTTTGCTGAATCACTCCTTAATAGTCAAATCTTCATCTTGCGAGGAAGTAGTTGTAGGAGACAGTCCAAGTTAAACGTAAGCTTACATAGAGTCCAAATGTAGGCAGAATGGGAGCAAGAATAAGTGCTGTATTGTCTCAGGTTCTTTGCAACAGAGAACGCATATATCATTATCAATGAGTGGAATGTGTGTGTGTGTGTGTGTGTGTGTGTGTGTGGAGAGAGAGAGAGAGAGAGAGAGAGAGAGAGAGAGAGAGAGAGAGAGAGAGAGTTACTGTGGATCTATTCCATTGAAGTTGAAGGAAGAACTGGATACACACCTTTTTGTTGTTCATAATGAAGTGGGGTTCATTTTTGTAATCTAATTGTTTCTCTTTAGTGTAGCATTTATCAAATTGACTTGTTTTTGTTATATCTCAGAGTTTCAATCCACTCAATACCCATCTGCCTCCATTTGCACTTTTCCTAATCCCTTCTACCTTAATGGACTTTCCCCAGGATGATAATGGACTTACTATTAATTTTCTATGAAAAAAATTCTTTTACCTATTTCCCTAGGTAATGTATTATAGACAACTTCTTCCACTATAATTAACAAAATAGGATATATTTTTGAATGAAATTAGACAACACAATTATTATTACTATTATTATTGAACTTACAAATTGCATAGTGAATATATTCATTCAGAATCATGAGATTGGTTGATTTCATGATGGATTAATCATTCTCTTTCTACCTATGTGATTCTTAATTCTACTTAGTGTTGTTGTCTATAATACCAATGATCATATAGGAGATGTTTCAAAGGCTAAGAAGTTAACAATTCTAGGACATGAACAGTGGTTTCAGACTCATTTGATATATAAATGCATTTATATTATTTGTCATGATTATTTAGATAGCTTTGAATTTATATAACGCAAAATGTATTTTATAGTAACTGAGTTCTCTCTCTCTCTCTCTCTCTCTCTCTCTCTCTCTCTCTCTCTCTCTCTCTGTGTGTGTGTGTGTGTGTGTGTGTGTGTGTGTGTAGCCTTAAAAACTTATGTTGTAAATAAACACACATGCCCAAAGACAATTTTATTATTTTTGGATCCACAATTATCTGGATCTTGAGTCTTTAGGATTTTGTTGTATCCTTGTACCGGTTGTAGTATCTATATCTCATACTAATATTAGTGCAAAATAGACCATCACCATATCTGTCACATGCCTTAGTGTGTGCTATATTATAGGGAGAAAATGAGAGAGGTACGACCTTTTAGTTAGTTTGGTAACAAAAACAAGGTTAGGAGATACCAGAAGTTATAACTACTACTGGCATGAGGTGCTTAGGATGTGCAATATGCACCCTCAACTTGCGATGTAGAGTGATTGATCAGATAAGAGTATCACACACAATGAGGGTTCAATTGTAGAAATTTAGATCTGATGCATAATTGCAACATGATCCCAAATGTGAG
Source organism: Agave tequilana (assembly GCA_038442645.1). Lineage (NCBI taxonomy): Eukaryota > Viridiplantae > Streptophyta > Magnoliopsida > Asparagales > Asparagaceae > Agave > Agave tequilana. The sequence continues at coordinate 104,501 of JAVJIF010013017.1, read as the reverse complement.
TTTGTGATCAAGGTCTTGATCAATGAAGTTAATTAGACTAGTTATGAAATCTCTTTGGCACCTAAAGATGCATCTAGGTTTTAAATGAATTAGAGAACATTGACATAATCCTCCAATGACAGTGATTTCTATCACTTGATACATGCAGGCAATTTTATTTCATGGTAAACTCATGCAGTGTTGAACTAATGGATGGGGTGGCACTTCTATTAACTGTGGGTTAGGTTTTGTTTGATAGAGCAAAATGAGAGTTTAGCATCCCCATGTTCTATATTATTGTCTTTCAGTTGAATGATTTGAAATATTTTTGGTTTCTCATGTGTATTGATTGTGTTAAGACTTCAAATTATTAATTTCTTAAAAACTTCTATGCAGTCGGGACCAGATGAAAGGAGTATTCCAGGAAACACTATTGCTGTGCAAGCAGACATGCCTTATAGTGGTCTGACGTCATTTGGAACTGCATTTTTATCAAAATTTGAGTGTTCTCAGATGCCACATCCGGTATGTTGATCTTGGCCTAGATCTGAAAATCATGTAAAAATCTGTTGGAAACTGACTGTTATCATGTGTTTGCCAGCTTCTGGAGCACATAACATTTGTTGATACTCCAGGGGTTCTTTCTGGAGAAAAGCAGCGAACCCAACGGAGCTATGATTTTACTGGTGTGACGTCTTGGTTTGCAGCCAAATGTGACCTTATTCTTCTACTCTTTGATCCTCACAAGCTTGATATCAGTGACGAGTTCAAACGTGTTATTGGATCTCTCCGTGGCCACGATGATAAAATACGAGTGGTTCTCAATAAGGCTGACCAAGTTGACACCCAGCAGGTGAACTTCTGTAGCATATATGTTTTCATGTGCAATACATTTTTATGTTTTTGCCAAAACATGTAATTTCTCCACGTTCTTCTTTATTGTTCTGGTTGCTTTTTTAACCAAGTAGTCCCTGGCTATCTTACCAGCTCATGAGAGTCTATGGAGCATTATTGTGGTCCCTGGGGAAAGTTCTAAATACCCCTGAGGTCATGCGCGTTTATATTGGTAAGCATCTCTATTTTTTATGTCTCTCTACTGATCTGTACTGAGATGTTGCTTTTAGTGGAAATTGTAATAAGAGAGAGAATCTATGTTGCTTCCCTCTCTGTTGAGTGTTACAATGATTAAAAGAGTTCATTACTTTTAAATATACTTTTTGCTATTAGTGCTTGAGTTTAACAGTGGATTTAATTGTAACATGCAATTTATGGTTGCTTTATGTAATGCCGCTAAAAGCATTGATAAATTCAGTGTATTTAACATCCTTAATATTTTAATTCGAATGTTGTAGTTCTTTCAATGACAAGCCAGTAAATGAGGCAGTCATTGGTCCTATAGGAAAGGAGTTGTTTGAGAGAGAACAGGATGACCTTATCTCTGATCTAAAAGATATCCCTAAGAAGGCTTGTGATCGCCGGGTAAGCTCTCTTGAAATCTTTCATTGGACATTAGGTTGCAGTTCCTTCATCTACCAACACTTCTGCAGATCAATGAATTTGTTAAGCGTGCAAGAGCTGCCAAGATTCATGCATATATAATCAGCCATTTGAGAAAGGAGATGCCAGCAATGATAGGCAAGGCCAAAACTCAACAGCGGCTCATTGATAACCTGGAGGATGAGTTTGTGAAGGTATTATGTTCTCTTGATCCGTCTACATTTATTTGTTGGTAGAACTGATAAAATTTGAAATTTATACCATCTTGATGCTTTTCACTTTCCTGGATATTTGTTCTCAATAATCATTGCAGAAATTTTCCTAGTGTTTTTTTATTGTTTTTCAAAGGAGGTCAATGAGATAGATATGTAGGTAAGGTATATGTATCTATTTTTTTTGTTGCCGATACTTCATTCTGGTCAAGATATTTGATAGAGCCTTTTCTATAACGTTTTCCTATTGAAATTTCATGTATGCATCATAAATGATGAGAGCCGATGTTAATACTAGCAATTTATATGTTATCACAAAAAAAAATAGGAACGTGTCCATCCCCTTGAGATTTTCACTAAATATATCAAAAACTTCCTTGACCATTTTCTAATGCTAACCCCCTCTATGCACGTGCATATTGGTATGAATATCACATATTATTTTGGTTGGACATGGCAATTCACCCTCCCACTCTCTTCATTCTTTTAACCAGTTCCCCAAAATCTGCACACATTCCTCTCTTAAGATCCACACCCCCCCCAAAAAAAAAAAAAAAAAAAAAAAAAAAAACCCCTTCTGGCTTCTAGATCTGCTAAATTTCCCAATTATATCTACGTATCCTCTTGTCCAACCTCCCACGTCCCAAAATCTCTACCTTATTAACTGCAAATCATCTTGTAATTTGGTTGTTTGAGCATAATGGTTAGGAAGAAGGTAAAAAAGTACAGCGCATGCCGATGAGTGGTGGAGTTTCCCAGAAGAAATTGTCGAGGTGGGATCTGCCGATGCAGAGTGGGCAGGCTTGTCACAGGCGGGGAGGGCATAGTTGTCACCGTCAGAGAAGTGAAGGTGCCCTGACCACATCAGATCAGAAGGAGGTAAAGCAAGTATAGAGGGTGAAGTTGGCGTGAATTCAATTTTTGTAGCCGAAGCGAGCACATGTGCCGCGATTGGAGCAGGCAAAGTTGGGTTTATTATATCGAGCATCATTGAAATTGCTGGATCAGGCGTCTGGAGGCACTAACGAGGGTGATTGTGGGCGTTATCATTGATGATTCAGGCGGTTAATTCCCTAACTACAATTGTAAGTGAAGTGATAATAAACTTGAATTGATGCACATCCACCCAAGAGGCGAGTACGAAAATGGTAAGGAAAAAGCTTATGAGGGTTAAGAGGAAGATAGCACCTAGTGATGCACATTAAGTTTTCAAATAAAAATTTCCACATCCTTGAAATTGTTCACATCTAAGTACAAGTTACCTGCATATAGTAGAAGTCTCCACCCATCATACTAAATTGACTACCTGTGGGTTTAAGCTGTTTGTTTTTTCTTTTTCATAATGTAACAACCAACTTCTACTAGTGAAGCATCCTCTTAAAATTTTGATGGGGTAAACACAGAAAACGCCCTTGATGTTGGGACCAGGTTTAGTTATACTCCTTAACGTTTTATTTTGTTCACTTTCCTCCCCCCTCTTTCGTTAAACTGTTAACTTCTTTTTATGGTTCACAGTCGCGGTCTCGGCCGCCGACTTAGCGGGCACTAAGACGGATCAGTCTCGGCGACTCGGATCGGTCTCGGGCGATACGCGCAAAATGCTAAATAGAAAGCTCAAAAAATTCTGAAAAAATCACAATAAATCTTAAAAAATGTAAGACATCCACATTTATATATCACATGTCCAAAATATATCATCTACCACACTAAACATAAAGCGAAAGTATAAATACACTTGTCGTCGGTAGAAACATATCAAAATACATGCACAATGCACAATATAGTAAATTGCATAAATTATATTCATAAATACATGCTAATGTAGTTATTTTTACATTGAATTGTGATGAAGCACAAAATTATCATAATCATCATCTCTGCGAAAAGTAGATAAACTGATACTAGTACTCATATATATCTCAAGTTGTGATCGTATAGTCATGGACATATGTCACACCATAATGTTAGCCTGATGTTAAACTCAACATTTGCATTTGACCTTCAATACTATAAGTTCCTCCATCAGCACTATTGTTGCCCTCATTATTGTCATCATCACCCCCGCTACCATCATTGTCATCATTATCATCACCATCTTCACCTAAAACCCTCACATCTTTACCACCACCACCATCTACTTCTCTTATACCTCAGAGGGTGAGAGTGGAGAGAGATCGAAAATAAGGAGAGAGATGGAGGGGGAAGAGACAGAGAGAGACGGGAGATAGAAAGAGAGAGAGAGCGGGTGAGAGAGGGAGGGGGAGAGAGAAACAGAGGGAGGGGAAGGGAAAACGAGAGAGACGGGAGATGGAGATAGGGGAGAGGGAGAGAGAGCGGGTGAGAGAGGGAGGGGAAGAGAGAAACAGAGGGAGGGGGAGGAAAAAAGACAGAGAGAGGGCTGAACATCATCTGGGGCAGGGGAGGAGCGGTTGACGGCGATCGGCGGCGGCGGAGTCCAGATCTGAGCGGCCACGATCGGGCAGCGGTAGCGATCTCCAGATCTGAGCGAGAGAGGTAAGTTTCTTTTTTTCTTTTTCTTTTTTTTCTTTATACCCGTTCGTTACGGGTAAATATACGTTTCGAGCCGATTAGGACCAGAATCGGAGTCGACTCGGTCGATTCGGCCGAGTCACGACCGATTCGGCCGATTCTCGGCCGAATCGACCGAGTCAACTCCGATTCTCAACCGAGTCGGTCTCCTCTGAGTTGAGTCGACCGACTCGTGACTCGGACTCGTCTCGAAGCGGGCCGAGACGGATACGACTCGGCCGACTCGTCTTCGACTCGGCCGACTCGTCTCCGACTCGCCGAGTCTTTGAACCATGCTTCTTTTAGAATTGAATTGGCTAATGAAAAAATTGCCCTTTTTTATAAGAAAACAGGTTTCAGCCTTTTTTATCCTCTTCATCCCCAAACCTTAAGTTCCCTCACACCCAATGTTGTTCTAACCCCCTGACCTAGATCCACTCTCTTTTAGACTCATCCCCTCTCTCCCATCAAAGCCCAATTTACTCTCTCCCCCCTCACCCTCAGTTTGATCTAGCGCCATCTCTCTCTAATATGATCTAAAGTTAAACACCACTTCCTGTCTCTTGATGTGATCTTTTCTGAATTTAATTGGAGTGGAACTTTTAGTGTTGCGTTGTTAAATGAGGAAAAGGGTTTGCCAAAGTGCATTAGTGCTACATGCACTGAGTATGAGTCATTTAGTTGTGATATAAGAGTTTTATGTTGAAAATAGAATGCGCAGATCATCTACATGGCCCAAACTTTTTCATATTAACTAAACCTTAACCACTATATTATTTTGTTAAGTGGGAAAAAAGTAAAATCAGATCTTTAATCAAGATAAGATCAATAAAAAAGGGTCAAATTTGTTAAAGTTGCTCTTCCCTTCTTACTTGAGGCAACACCTTAATTTTATCCCTATATCTCCTATTAAATCCCTAATTTTCTTAACTTTTACAAACTAATTCCTATTGTTTCTCTTCCACCACCAAGCTGCAACATACCCCTCTTCCTTTGTCACCAAATTCCCTATATATGACCAAATCCTTCACCACTCAACTTCCATTTTCTCAAGAAAAAAGACAGAAAAAGAAAACAATAAAAGACAAGGAGATGATGGTCTTGGCGAGAAGAGAATGATAGAGGAGGGGGCTTGGGGGGCGCACAGAGAGAGAGAGAGAGAGAGAGAGAGAGAGAGAGAGAGAGAGAGAGATGATGGTCTTGGCGAGAAGAGAATGATAGAGGAGGGGGCTTGGGGGGCAGAGAGAGAGATAGAGAGAGAGAGCAAGTTTTTTCAGACCGAAAAGGGCAATTTGATCAATGAACAATTCAATTTGAATTGTCTACATGTTTTTCAAATTATCTGGCATTCTAAAAACATGTTATGCAAGTGTTCTTTGAAATCGTCCACATCTAAATACAAGCTCTCTTCCTCTGGACACACAGATACAAAATTGACTACTTTTGATAGACTATCCACTTAGAGTTTTGAATTGTCCACATGTAGTTTAAAACTGTCTACCTTTCTTGCAAACATGTGTTGTGTCAACTATTGTTGAAATTGTCCACGTCTAAGTACAAGCTGTCTGCATATATAATAAAAGGCAAAGAAATCAGTCATAAAGGCAGACAAATAATACATAAAGGCAGTCAGCTATACATAAAGTAGACAATGTACACCTTGTGCAAAATGCAGACAATTTACCAATAAAGGTAGACATCTGAGACATAGAGGAGGTAGACAATTAAGTATCAGAGGCAGATAGTTTGAACATTAAGACAATAGTACACTTAATGAATAAAGGAGACTGTTTAAGCGAAAAGGTAGACAATTTAACCATAAAAACATACAATGTACACTTCAAGCAAAAGCAAACAGATTACACAAAAAGTACACAAATCAGATGTAAAGGTTGAAAGGCAATGCAGAAAGGCAAATATTTTATAGAAAAGGTAGAGAAGTCAACGGTAAAGCTATACAGGTAATACATAAAAGGAGACAATTTTAGACGTGAGGTAAACTATAAACTGCATGAAAACGCAGACAGTTATACAATAAGGTAGACAAATCACAGGTGTAAAGATTGACTTGATTTGACATCAATACACATGATTTATATATGAAGGTCGACAAATGTAATGTACACAGCCAAATTGTACATAGGCCAGTTAGTTTACAAATAATGGTAGAAAATGTACACAGTGGGAACAAATTAGTATGCAAGTGGACATATTTGTAGCAAATTGTATAATCTCTCTGACACAGCTGACAACATTTCATATTTTGAATGGTGGGAAAATTTATGTAAAAGGCATATAACTCACTTAATATTGCAGATACTTTGAAAAAGGAGGAGTTATTGTTTTTGTGGTTATCGGATTGAGATGAGGGGGAACTGTTCATTCTAGGATAGACATTCACCACCGTAGAGCCGTACTATTGTTGGATTTTGGGCATGTGCTCAACATCTTGATCCGTCTAAAATTGAAAAACATATTTTGTTGTTGGTCTAAGGTATATCTTAGTTTTGGGGGAAGAAGAGGAAGATCAAGTTTGTCGGATACCTCTGACTTAAAGTCTGACTTAAAGTCTTTAAGAGATTTCCCGTGAAGCAACTTGATTAAAGTCCACCTTAATGGAGACCAAACGCATGAGAAATGTATTGGAATTGATTCATGTAGAAATTAGAAAGAAGAAAGAAGGAAAAAAAATTGGGTAGAGGATGAAAGAAGAGGCTAACAGTAGAGAGACTGGAAAATAAGGGAGAGGATGGGTGTTGATGAGATGGAAGAGAATCTCCCACCACTTATTTTGGCGGGAACTAGTGCCCAACAAAGTTCTTTCCCTTCAGAAACATAAGAAATCTACCATATGAAATATATACTAAGTTTCTGATGTTTTCTACCATAAGCAATTCAACCTTTATATTTAATTTTATATGTTTTCTTGTTGTTTCAGTAGCTTCCTACTTATCAAGTTCATCTTTATTTGTATTTTCCTGAGAAATTTCATTCTGAACTATATCCATCTTACCATCATACACATTAATTAAATACTTGGTGAACAATATATTCCTAAGGCTCTGTTTGGGTGCATCCCAACTCCCAAGTGATGGAAAAGGAAATGGCCATGCAAAAGAGAAGAAATTTCATTTTTACTGATAAATTGGACGAAAATTAAATTTTTTAACTTCTATCATTGTCATTCGATTTTTCCATTTGGTTCCTTTGCTTCCCCTTTGTTTGAAAATAAAGAAACGCAGTTTCTGGAGCCACCTTTATTCTGTTCTTTTTCCCTCACCATGCTTGGAGTTTGATGCAGGCTAAGCCTTGGATATTGGGAGTGTAGTAACCAACGAGATTTTTTCTGCAACAGGTTCAGAGGGAGTTCCATCTGCCAGCAGGGGATTTCCCTAATGCCGATCACTTTAGAGAAGTGTTGTGTGGTTACAACATCGACAAGTTCGAGAAGATAAAGCCAAAATTGATTCAAGCTGTGGATGACATGCTGGGATACGACATTCCTGAACTCCTCAAGAACTTCAGAAACCCATACGATTGACTAAGATGGAAACTTTCATCTGTGGTGGACTTGCTGTGAGACACTTCTCACAAGAACGAAGTGGCCATATAGTTGGAATTTTGAAGGGGATGATGACAGTGGTTGCACTACATCTCTCCTCTGAAATAATTTTTCCAATTTATTTCAGGAGTGTAGTAAGGTTGTGAAAATTGGCCTGGGTAGAAGTCGGGTGACAAGTAACTCTATTGTAGGCAATTTTCATTCACCTTTTCTGCACAAGTTGTATTGCGCTTGTTTCTTTCCCTTATGAAAATGGTGCAGCTTGTGCAGCCGGTGAGAAGTTTGCGAGAAATTTGAGCTTTAGATGTCCCAGGATTTGAATATTTGTTACATCCTATTTCCTTCTAACTTTTGGCTATCTGTTGATTCGATGATGAGTCTTTGCTGCGAGGCAGTATAATATGCAATTCCAGACTGCCAGTCAGTATATTGTCATGTCTAGATACAATGCTACTGTTTCTTCCTCTTCAGTAACTTTGTAATATCTGTATGCATCTCTTCTGATGCAACCATGGATCATCTATTGAAATCCGTACTCTTTTCTTATTTCGATTTGCCTTGTTGTTTCATTTATCTAATTTTTGAGGGATATTGTTTCTTTCATAATAATCAGAAAATTCCCAGACGTTCCTTCAGAGTGCCTTTTACCCCTGTTCTCATAATCCATTTTAGCTGTAGCAAGTTTAGTGTAAGATTCTGGATGCTGATAGATGCTGATGCATGGCGAGAAGCATCCGGCCCATTTGAGTAACTTGATTTGGTGCACTTGGACAAGAGAGAGATTTGTATAACAATCCACTTCTCTCTCAACTCATTGCCTTTCATTTTGGTGGATCGGTTGTCACTGCAAGGGATCGGTTGTGTACTTTTCCAATATATCAGGGATCAAGATCAGCTCTAATGTACTATGCTACCCACTATGAAAAAGTGAAGACTCCTATAAAACAAAGGAAAATTTAGAGAAATGAGGGGGGAAAAAGTCTAGACAAATTATTATCAAGCTTGTGAATTTTTTATTCATCTTTGTAATCTCTATTTATAAGCAAATATAAGCATTCATAAAGGGAAAAGGGTGGAGAAGTATGGTGGTCATCCACTAAATCATTCAATTACTGCACTCCCTCTTTGATGATTCATGCCTTTTTTAAAAACCTCACTAGTAAAACCTGGTGAGACACTAGAAAAAAAAAAGAGCACGTATTTATGTGCAACTAGTGAGAGTGCACTGCCTCCTTAAAACCTTGCCAAGAATAACCCAATGAGATAAAAACTTGGATGAAAAAAAAGAGTACAGTGCATAGACCTACTGATGATATGCTCCCCCTGATTCCGGCAAAAAATTTTTGAGTTGACATGTTCCAATATAATTGATTATCTTTTTGAATGTTGTAGTTTGTAGTGCTTTTGTGAACAAATCTACAAAATTGTTGTTGGATTGAATTCGTCGAATTTTTATGTCATCACTCTTCTGAAACTCATGTCTGTTGAAAATTTTTAGTGAAATATGCTTAATTCTATCCCCTTTAATGTGATCATTTTGACTGGTGCAATACAAGCTGCAATGTCCTCATATAACAATGTCGGGGAATCTTTGATTGAAGACATCCACATGTTTCTCGAATATGTTGTATCATAGATCACAACCAAACAATTCACGACCTGCTTCGTGCAGTGCTAATATTTCACAATGATTTGAACTAGCAATTAATGTTTGCTTTATAGATTTTCATTATATAGCTGCATCACCACAAGTGAATACATATCCTGCTTAAGATCTAGTTTTATGTGGGTCAGAAATATAACCAGCATATGCATATCCAACTATTTATAACTTTGATCCCTTGGAATAAAGTAAGCCCCATGTCAGTCGTTCCACGAAGATAACGTCATATATACTTAACACCATTCCAGTGCCTTCAAGTTGGTATATAGCTAAATCTTGCTAATAGTTAAACAAAAGAAACTATATCAGGCCGTGTGCTATTTGCAAGCCTCCAATTGCATTTAAGTATGCTATTTTAGGACCAAGTAGCAAGTAGCTCTTTGTTCTCTTCTTTAGAACAAAAAGGAACTTTTTTCATATCTGTGATCGAACAACCGTAGGCCTACTTAATGGATGAACTTTATCTATACAAAAACTTTTAACTTTTTTATATATGTTGATTAATGAATAAATATTCTATTTGGTAAATGTTCAATCTGCAGCCCTAGACAAAATTTTGTCTTCTCAAGATTTTTCATCTCAAATTTCTTCATTAAATAGGCAGTAGTTTTATAAGCTCTTCAGGAGTTCCAATAAGATTTATATCATCAATATATACTGCAACAATGGTAAACCTATTTTTAGACTTTTTAATAAAACGCATGGGCAAATTGGTTTATTTATATATCTTTCTCGTAAGAGATATTCACTAAGGCGGTTATACCACATTCTTTCATATTGTTTTAATCCATATAAAGACAATAACATGATTAAATATATGCTATGAGATTTGGGGTAATTTGCTTCGGGTATTTTAAATCGTTCAGAGATTCTCATGCAAACATCACTATCAAGTTACTATATAGTTTTGCAGTAACTACGTCCATAAGTCGCATATCAAGATTTTTTTTGTGTGATTGTCAAACTAATTAAGAAACGTAATTTGATTGTGATTTTTCAAAGAATTTAATTTTATTTTGATAGCTTCTTTCCACTTTGGCCAATCATCTCTATGTTAACATTCTTCTACGCTTTTTGGTTCAGGGTCTTCATTATTTATTACAATATCTAGAGCTATTACATATGCAAAGATATTATCAACAATAATTTTCTTTCGATTTCAGCTTTATTTTATACTCATATAATTCTAAGAGTTGTCTTGAGATGTACGTGCCTTTTCAGGGGCTATTTCTTCATTAGTTTTAAAATGATAAGTTATTTTCTCTTCAATAGTACTTTTTGAAAATTTATCTTCTTTAAGAGTATGTACATCTAATGCTCTTTTCTTTCGAAATTTTCATTTTTTGAACCAACAAGTCGACCACGCTTCAGGCGTGTTTTTGAAGTATTATCAGGTTGTTCTTCAGGCATATCAATCCGAGTATTTTCAGGTGGTATATGAGATTTTATTATTATTTTTTTGTGTCAGCAAATGCATAGGGTATTTGGTTTGCAATCCTTTGCAAATGAGTAATTCTTTGAATTTCGAGTTCACTTTGATTTGTACGTGAATCAAGAATGATGATGCATTCCATGTAATTTCACGTTGTTCTTCAAGAATAATACTTTTCTCCCTCTAAAGGCGGAAAATTATCTCATCAAAATGACAATCTGCAAAGCGTGCCTTAAACATGTCACTCATCAGGGCTCGAGATATCTAGTTATGACGGAGAATCAAATCTAATGTAATTCCAAAATGACATTGGGGGCCTAACTTTATTTGTTATGGTGGAGAAATAAGAACATAAACAACACAACAACAAAAATCTTTAAATGAGAAATATTAGATTGTTGACCAAAAACAAGTTGCAATGGTGAATATTGATGAAATGCATATGGTCTAATGTAAACTAGAGATGCAACATATAATGTAGCATGTTCCCAAGCATAAGTAGGTAACTATGATATTAAACGTCGAGCAAATTATTTTGATGGTGTTTAATAAAAGACTCTGCTAATCCCATTTTGAGTAGCTGGGTGCAACTGAATGTTCAACATTAATACCAATGGACATGCAATAGTCATCAAAAGTTTGGGATGTAAACTCACCGGCATTGTCGAGACGAATAGTCTTAATCGAATGGTCAGAAAATTGTGCCCTCAATTTTTATTATTTAAGCAAGAAGTTTTACAAAAGTGACAAATGAGTAGAAAGTAGGCCAACATGTGACCACTTTGATGATGCATTAATTAAAACCATAAACAATGAAATAGCTCACATGGTGGTTGAATATGTCCACATATATCACTTGAATTTGTTGTAAAAAATATTGGAGATTCACCAACAAATTTTATTGGAGATGGTCTAACAATTAGTTTTTCTTGTGAGAAAATCATGCATAAATAAGTCATTAAATAAAAGAATTTTTTAGTTCTTCAATGAATGACTATGTGAATTTTCAATTATTTGAAACATCATTGTTGACCTCGGGTGATCAAGTCATCCCAAATATAAAAGTTTTGGATCATCGAACTTTTGATTCATCATGATACTTGATTCTATTGCTCTTATTGTAGTAAAGTACAACTTAGATGAGAAAGTTGGGAGTTTTTTTATTATATTCTTCCGGCATGAGGTAATAGAAGTAATATAAAGATATTCTATCTCACCTTCATTCATAGTTTCAATATGAAGCCCAATAAGGTGTATATCTTTAAAACTGAGCATATTTTCTCTAGATCTGGTAGAATACAATGCATCTTTAATATAAACATTTGTTCCTCCAGGTAATATTATATTTGCTCTTTCATAACCTTAAATTAAATTTGCATTACCTGAAATTGTATTGACATTGACTTTAGCTAATATTATGTTCGAGAAATAATTTTTATCTCGAGAAATGATATGCGTCAATGCACAATTAGCCAAACAAACATCTCCATCATATATCTTAAAATTCATCAAGACATTGGAATTTTTCATGCTTCTTCTTAAAAAAACTATATATATAAGTTTATAAAAATTATAAGGAGAGCATACATTCTTCAATCAAACATCGTTTATTGAAATAAAGTATTATAATGGAAAGAAAGAAATTTAAAAACAAAGTGCAATTGAAAATAAAACAACATAGAGAATTAAGTAAAATTATTCTATGTTGAAGTATCCATCATTGGCATCCTCATTACCACCATTAGCATCCTCATTACCAACTTTAGCATTCCCATCATTAATCAAATTGTCAATTGTCCCATTTGGTCTAATAAAGAAATCTGAGACATTCAAATGGGTGATATTCATTGACTTATTTTGTTGATCACCAAAATATCATCAAAATCAGTAAAGATCAAAATCAGTGAAGTTTTCTTTCTTTTCTCTGACTTTCTCTATTGTTATTCTACTTCTGGTGGTAGGGTGTGACTCTCTTGTTTGAACTATGATTATGGTCATCTTGGTTTCTAATGATAAATCGGCCATGATTATAGCTCTATAAAATGGGGTCTTTTGGCCAGTTTTGAGTAAGATTTTTAGAAGTGTTTTCAAGAGCTATTTTCCTATCTTTCACAGAAATTATTCAATAAGTTTTTAGAGCTTCATTTTTATATCGAAAGAGAGTTTATCAAGTGTGTATCTTTTGACTTTATCAAAAGAATTTCTTGTGTTTTCCACCACAAAATCTTTCTAGTTTTTCTCACACAAACTTAAACTTTTCATAGTTATATCTATCCTATAGGATCCTTATTTGTGAGAGTGTTTGTTGGTAATCAAAAGAAGAGATCACCAAGTGTTCCACCTTTTGTATTTGGAGGAGTTGTAGAGGTTGCGGCCTCGGCGAACTTGCGGTTTGTGTTGTGTATTACTCTTGCGGGAACAAGTGAGGGACTTGAGTGTCCAAGAGTTTTTGAGGGAGCTCGTTGTAGGTGTTGCGGCACCAAGTAATCTTGTGGGATCATTTATAGTGGAAATCCTTCATTGCGGTAAAGACGGAGACGTAGAGCAAATGACTCGAATCTCGAAACAAATCTCTCATGTTTGCGATTGCTTATCTCTCTCCCACTTGTGTTTATATCTTACTTGCTCTTATTACTTATATCTTTATATGCTTGATATTTACTTGAGCTAATTGATATATATGCTTGGAATTGTTTGATATCTTGCATGCTCGTACTCCTTGCCTATTCTACACATGCTTAATATTGTATTTATGCTCACACAAGTATTGAATCAAGAGAGCTATAATTGCACTTCAACTCTTAATGTAGAGGAATCTTTAAGAGAAGTCCAGAGCCCTTCACCAGAAATTCGGCTTTAATCTTTGGTTATACTTTGTGCGGTAGTGGAATAGTTTTAGTTTGCATAATTAATTTTTAATTCCGTATTTGTTTGGCAGATGATTAGCGCATCACCTATTCACCCCCTCTAGGTGACCTACACTTTGACTCAACAAGAAAAAAATATGAAGTTTGTGTGGGATGAAAATCAAGAGAAGAGTTTTCAAAATTTAAAGAATAAATTGACATAAGCCTCAATTCTAGCCATGCCATCGGGAACCAAATGATTTGTTATATATAGTGATGCTTCGAAATTAGGGTTAGAATGTGTTTTGATGCAACATGAAAAAGTGCTTATGCTTTCACGCAGTTGAGAACTCATGAAAAGAATTAACCCATAGATGACTTGGAATTAGCCGCAATTATATTTTCTTTAAAGACTTTATGTGGTATCATGTAAAATCTATATAGCTCATAAGAGTTTAAAATATATATTCACTCAGAAGGAAATTAATATGCGACAGAGGAGATGATTGAAATTAATGAAAGATTATGGCCTTACTATCCATCATCACCATGAAAAAGCTAATATTGTGGATGATGCACTAAGTTGAAAAATGTGGAGGGTTATTAGTCACTTTAATAACCAAGTAACCGAAGTTGCTAAGAGACTTGAAAGAAATGCAGATAAATGTTAGATTTAGAAATCCCTTCAACTTAATGAGCCAACTAAATCAAGTAAGTGTCGCTTTGATTTATATAACAAGATCAAGGAGGCACAAAAGAAGATCCAAGCTGAGGATGATTCAGGAGAAGATACAAGAAGGGGTAGTCATTGATTTCATCATCAAAATGACGTGTTAAAGTTTGGACACTGGCTATGCGTACCTCAAGTGGCAGAACTCAAGGATGAGATAGTGAGAGAAGCTCACTACACTCCTTACACAATGTATCTGGGTAGCACTAAGATATATTAGTACGACATAGTTTTTGAAGGGATGAGATGAAGAAGGATATCATTAACTTTGTGAAAAAGTGTTTAGTGTGTCAGCAGATTAAAGTCGAGCATAAAAAACCCTCAGGTTATTAGTACCTTTGTCAGTCATTGAGTGAAAATGAGATCATATTACTATGGACTTTGTCACAGGATTTCCTTGGACTTTACAAGTGTATGATGCCGTTTGGGTGATGGTTGATAGACTTATCAAATCTGTATATTTCTTATCCATTCGGATTAACTACTTGATGAATAAGTTAGCTCAAGTGTATCTTCAGGAGATAGTCAGATTGCATGGTGTGCTAGAAACTATTACATCAAATCAAGACCCTCGATTCACATCGAGATTTTAAAAGAGTTTGTCTAAAGCAATTGGTGCTACACTGCAGCCAAGCACAGTGGAATGCCCCCAAACAGACGAACAATCGGAGAGAACTATTCAGATATTGGAAGACATGTTAAGGGTTTGTGTGCTAAATTTCAGGGAAAGTTGCGATAAATATCTACTTTTGGTTGTTGAGCTTTCAAAGCTCTGTCTGGGGTTGGCAACTCTGAACCAAGAGTGAAGCTCAACTTTGAGCTTCCAATCTTTGTTCGGGGTTGGCAAACTCCTGACCAATAATAAAGCTCAAAATTGAGCTTCACTCTAGGTCCAGGATTGCCAACCCCAGAGTGACCTTTGAAAGCTCAAAAAAAAAAAAAAACACTTGGTCTGAGATTACCAATCCCGGACCAAAAGATGGCAGCCGGCCGTGCCTAGAACCCGCCACACTGGCAAGGCTAAATGACCAAGCACTTACGTGACGCTGAGCTGGCCTGTCAGATGTCGGTTTTTGAAAATAAATTTGCGAAGCTCTGTTTTGAAATTAAATTTGCTAAAAAAATTTAATCAAAAAATTGCCCTTTTAAATTTAATTAGAATTTATAATTACTTTTTAATCATAAGTCTGCAAATCTCAAGTTCTATGGAGAGATGGGTCTTCTAAATTCACCCTCGCAAGATTCATTTGTTCCAGTGCCTTGAGTACAAAACTCTATTTGAGAGAAAGCAGGAAGCTCTCCTTGATCCCCACATGGGTAAAACTCACTTCTTTCTGCTGTTATGGGTTTCAAATTCAAAGAGTTCGCTAAATTTTTTGTGAATTTGGAGAAAGTTAGGCCGAAATTAATCGCTAGCATTAGTGAGAATGTTTCTAATTCTCTTTCTTTCTACATTTTCCGTTTAATTAATTAATTTGTTTGTTTATTTATTTTTTTCTGGCAATGAAGTCGCTGTGTGAAGTAACTGATTTAACTTTTTCCTTCTTTTCTTTTTCTTTCAATATTTGTTTATATTTATTTTATTTCTTTACTTTTTTTTTTTGGTGGTGATGAGCACGCTGGAAGCTTAGAGACGAAGAGTGTGCTGCTCTCTGCACTTGAAATTGATCTGCACTTGAAATTTATCTTAGTTATATAGAAGTTGCTCTTATTTCTAATTTAGCAAAAAAGGAAGTTGAGAAGTGTCATTTGTCATTTCCGCTGTCCGTTCAAACACCGGAAAAGAAAAATAAGAAAACTCTTTTTTTTTTTTTTCTTTTTTACACAACCATTTTCTCACTCCACTCCAGGTGCTACAGTTAATTTTGTGATCATGTAAATCTCATTTTTAATAAGTTGTAGTTTAAAACAGTTAATTTTGTGGTCATGTAAATCTCACTTGCATTCTAATTACACTTCATTCATTTTTTTCATAATTAATTTTTATTTTAATAATCTTTTACGGTCAATTTTGTGATCAACTTTTCCACTTTCACTTCCACGTTACTAGCAACACCGAAAAACACAATATATTTTTTCATTTATACTTTTCCACTAAAAATCAAACACCCGAAAAGATATACACAAATTCTCATTTTCAAAAATGAAAAAACCCACTTCCCAATTCCTCACTCCGGCCCACTTCCTTGAATCCAAACAGCCCTAGTCGATTAAAAATTAAAGATTTAATCTTAATTTCAAGTTATATATAGCGCATTATCATTTGTAAAGCCACACGTAAAAAGCTGCAATTTTCTTTGACTATTTCTTTACTACTTTACCTCAATTCCTCTTCCTGAACCTTGAGAGAGAAAAAGGTCTCAGAGCTTGAACTTTTAAGCTAATTAAAATGAATGTTAGTTTGGATGCATGCATAGTAATTGGTTTTTAGCAGTTTGGGCTCGAGCCGGGCTGATAAAAAATTCTCATTTTTCTCTACCCATTTCACCTTGTGTGTCTGTTTTCTCAAATGTGACTGTTTGGTTGCATAATTTTCAACAAAAAAGAGTCTTTCGCTTTTAACAGTCGCGCTCGAAAAGCAACTTCTTACATCTCTCTAGTATTGATCTAATTTTGTTGCTTATGTGCATTGCAGCCTTGTTATTATGTAGTGAGTAGAATAATAAACTATTGAGTATCATTGCAATTTGTACTCTTTGTAAACTCAAATGTAACTTGTACTATATTGCCATGCTGCACGATGTTCTCAAAATGTTATATCGGAACATATATTTTTGTTCTTGTTGAAGATTACACTGAAGAATATACATGATACATTTTTTTTATGTTTTATTCAGTGCTAGTGCTTTTGCACTTGCCTTCAAAATGAAAATAGCTTATGAGATTTCTCGTGTTTATTATCCTTTTATAGTTATTCTAAAATCTCATCGAAGATTATACATACCTTTGTTCAATTCTTTACTTATAATTTTACAAATTTTTGTTCATTTATAAAATTGTGATTATCTTAATATCTATACACTCCTGCTTGAAATTTACTTTGACTGCCTATTTGTTCATGAGTATAGTATGGTTACAATGCTTGCATCCTTCTTATAAATTTTTGGGAGGGCAGTGCCTTTGATTTGAGCACGTGCAATGCACGTGCCCAAAAAAACTAGTGATGAAAAATGCAAATCTAGTTCACAAAAATTTCCCCAAAACTATTAGTCAGAACAAAACCGACCCCAGTTTCCTTGTAATTTCTGGGCCGTCCAAATTGAGTTGGGACAAAAGACAAACGGGTCATGCTTCTTTGGTCCCTTTCAATACCCAGCCGTTGCAAAAGGCCGGCCGCATTGGCCGAATCTTTTACCCGAATCTACTGCCCGTAGCATCGAAATCTCATCCGACCCGTTTATTTGTGGTCCCCACCAGTTGCGGGTCCCAACAAACCCGCACACTCGCTTCTCGTCTCTCTTCGCATTCATTACTCGCTTCTTCTCAGCCGAAAAAAAAAAAAAAAAACAACTCGAGATCCAGAGAGAGAGAGAGAAGATGGAGAGATTGAGGGGGAGGGTTGCGATCGTGACGGCGTCGACTCAAGGAATCGGGTTCGCCATCGCTGAGCGATTCGGGCTCGAGGGCGCCTCCGTCGTCGTCTCCTCCCGAAAGCAGGTCCAAATTCAACAATTTTTTAGTCCCTTTTTTAAATTATAGAATAATTTCGTTGATGTTTTCTTTCGAATTATAGAATAACGTAGATGAGGCCGTAGAAAAGCTTAAATCCAAAGGGATTGATGTTTTTGGGATCGTTTGCCATGTCTCGAATCCTGAACAGAGAAAGAATCTGGTTGAAAAGACCGTTCAGGTTAAAAAGAAGTCCCTTTTTTGTGTGATTTTTAGAATAAAAAAATATTGCATTTTCCCTCCAATTTCGTGAAGTCGAGCTATTGTTTTGTTGCAGAAATATGGTCATATAGATATTGTTGTGTCTAATGCGGCTGCAAATCCATCAATAGATAATATATTGGAGACGAAAGAGTCCGTTCTCGATAAACTTTGGGACATCAATGTGAAGGCTTCAGTTTTACTCTTGCAGGTCAAGTATGCTCTTCTTTATGAGTAAATTTCATAGTTCGTAAATGAAAGACTTACCTTAATTTCTTGGTACAGGCTGCGGCGCCCCACTTGAGTAAGGAATCATCAGTAATCCTTATTTCATCTATTGCAGGATACAATCCGCAGGCATCTATGGCTATGTATGGAGTCACGAAAACGGCCCTTCTTGGGCTCACAAAGGTTATTCTCCTTTTCTTTTCTCTTTTTTCTGACATTAGAAAAAGTAAAGGCATAAGCAGAAGAAAGAGGTAAAACAAAGATCAGGAAACTATGTGATGAACTCATCTGTTCAGTGGTGACTTCTTTGGATGGTAGGGCAGCAAAGAGAGGAGGAATTTTAAATCCCGATGTGGATTTGGAACCTCTATTCTTCTTGGTGTGCTTGATTGTTTGTACTGAGGACTTGGTTGTTGATTTGGAGAAAGAGGCATGGGGGCAATCTCCTTGCCTTCATGTTCTGATGAGGTCTCACTAGAGCATCCAGAATGATTGTTTCAGTCACTTTGAAGAAGTGGAAAGAGTGGTTCCGACCATATTGATGGGGTTAATATGAGACATCGAGAGATGTTGGCTGGAGTAGTTGGGAGGTAGATAGGCGATTGAGCATCTTTCATAGGAGCATTGGATGGGGACTTGGGTTGATAACTTGTTAGGGGATTGGAAGTTTGAAACCGTCACGCAATATTAATACTAAGATTTGAAACCTTGATATCGAGTTTTAGGTTTTAGTAAGGTTCACATCCAAATCCAACTAGACAAGGGTTTTAGTTTCAATCTTGAAAGTCGAACCCTGACGACCTGGGTTTTCAGGTACCATGTACATCCTTACTCATGAGTTTCTAGATGTAAATCCTCCATAAACTTTGGAAGAGAAGAGCACCCAAATGGATTGTTTGTAATATTGAGGAAGTTTAGCTAATGTTGGAATTCCTAAACAAAGAAAGAAAAATTGATGAATTTTTGAAGAAGAGAGAACCCAGATTGATTATCTCTGTAAGTGTGGAAATGTTTTTCTAATAGTAGAATTCTTGAATTGCAGAAATGGAGAGAGGCATGGCGGCAATCTCCTTGCCTTTGTTCTTGATGAAGTCTCACAAGAGCATCCAGAATGATTGTTTCAGTCACTTTGGAGAAGTGGAAAGAGTGGTTCTGACCATAGTGATGGGGTTAATATGCGACTGCGAGAGATGTTGGCCGGAATAGTTGGGAGAGTAGATAGGCGACTGAGCATCTTTCGTAGGAGCATTGGATGGGGGCTTGGGTTGATAACTTGTTAGGGGATTGGAAGTATCCATCACCCAATATTAATACTGAGGAAACCTTGTGATGTATTACCAACCTGGATCACAATCACCTTCAAATCGTAACCAAAATTTGAAATAGAGGACAAGATAAGATTTTGGGTTTCCACCCCTTACACGGGCTTCTCACCCCAAAACTCGAGAGCAAATAAACTCATGAATTAAGCCAGATAATTTGAGGAAATTTTAATCATTCAATTGTCCCTTATTCATTGAATTGAGCCTCTTTATATAGGCTCTTACAAAGTGAACTCGGATATAACCGATGTGGTACTAAAAGCAAGGTAAACAAACAAAAAAATCCTCTAAATAAGCTAAGGCATGAAAAGATAACTGGAAACTGACGTGATGTCCTCATCAATTCCCTCGGGGTGGGAGAAACTCGACCCTGTCGAGTGAGGACTCTCCTTACGAAGCATCTCAATCGGGCCAAGGTGGTGGTCGTGGCAGCAGCATGGGTACATTATGTCGAGACCATGGTGGCGGAGGAGGAGCTGGTCTCCATGACGGATCGGTTATGGAAGATAGCAGCACGATCAAGGCACAGAGAGTAGAGCGAGGCGCATCATCCTGGCTGAAGACGGAGCTGATACCAGGATCCCACGGGCTATCCAACTCGTAAGCAATGTACGCAATCCTCTTCAGAGTCATTTCGAAATCTTTACGCCAAGCGTGCAACTTTCTCGTGGCCTCAGAGTGACTCGTAACCATCACCCTATGATCAACTGTAAATTCCTGCAAAATACTATATGGGTATGCAACAAATTTGTAGGTGTTATTGCAAATTGCTATCAGCCTAGTGATATCATCAATATGTGCAACAGGCAGATGCAAAGCAGTAGGTATTCCAAGCATAACTCCTAACGATGGAGAATGAGAGATATAATATGCTTAGAAGGACACACATCTAACGATGGAGGTACACAGGACTCGGACACAAACTCTAAATAACCCGAAAAAGAAGTATTAGAAACCATTTGCTGGACCTTGGTAAGAAATTCAGGTGACTCCCTAAAAGATGAATTGATAGGAATAACCATAAAACTAGGTTCAACACAAGGAGACTCGAATGACTAATTAGGCACAGTGGGTATATTAGGCTCCACTATCTCGTCCACGTCATCATCGGCACTATCAGAAGACATGCGAATTTCATCAATAATCTGTGTGACAGAATCAACTGCTATGTCTTCAATTATATTAACAGTCTAGAAGAAACTTGGACATCCTCAACAGCCTTCGAGTCGTCAACTTCATCAGTGGACACAATTCTAACATGTTGACTCTCCGAGGGGACTGATAATCATAATGTCCATATCCCTTACATTTAGAACATCTGACCTTGGCATTGACTAGCGTTTTGAAAGTCAAGTCCAATCTTAATGCAACATCAAAGACATCTTCAACAGTGTCTAAGTCATAGGGGCCAGTAATCATAACACGTTTTATTTTAGGTCGTAAACCCCAAACAAATCTAGTTACAGTCTCAGAAGGGTGCTCTCTCACTTCACTACGATGGGTTACGTCCTTAAATATGACAATGTAATCATGAACGGACATATGACCCTGATGGAGATTGTGTAGCTGGTCTAAGTGGGGGTCCCTATACTGCTGACCCTGATGGAGATTGTGTAGCTGGTCTAAGTGGGGGTCCCTATACTGCTGACTAGTTATGATAGCTCAAGCAAACAAGCAGATGTAGTGAAGAGCCCTAGAATCAATTAAACTAAATGTATGCATTAAAAAAAATACCCTAAAGTGTAAGTTTTAAATGTAAAGAAAAATGCATTCCTAAAATGATGAAAAGATGCAACCACTAGATCGAAGCAAATAGCATTTCAACCAACAAATTATAGCAATCCATATAGTAGTTGCAAGTAATCTAACAGTTAACGAATCAGGTCAAGTTATGATATTATCTGAGGGGGAGTCGTTCACGTCCAAACGCAAAAATTCTCGAAGATTCCGCAGAGAAATACTCACACTGAAGAGCTGAGATCGCCCACAAGATTCTTGGACAATGGTGATAAGAAGTGGAAGCTGGATGCCTTGAGAATGGCGCAAATCAGGCTCTGAACTGTGGTGCGCTGATCTACTGAGTTGAATCTGAAAGACGATCGGAGCTTGAACCAGATTGTGACTGCTGTAGGAGCGTAGTACTAGTTGTCACGAATCCACTGCCTCGAGAATGGCTCAATTTAGACTTGAAACGGACTCTGAACGGCCGTCAGAAGCGATGCTTCGATTCTGGACTGAGTCAGAAACGAACTGGACTGAGTCAACGAACGATCTGGACTGAGTCAACTCAGTGGAATAACCCGGTTGGCTGACGTCAGCGCTGACATCACTTAAGTGGATCGGGTCGGGTTCAGGTTCTAATCGCTCAACCCGACCAAACCCGGACCCGCTAAGAATTCGCTTGGAATTCCTTTAAAACCCAACCCGGATTTAGAATGGGTCGGTTGGGTTTGGATCCAACCGGTTTTAAAGGAGAACCCAATACCCTTCTCCCTTCTCGATTGATCTCGTGCTAGGGCTCGGAGGGGTCCTCAACAGCGGCGGCGGCGGCGGCGGAGATCTTTCTTCTGACTGGAGCGGCGGCTCTGGTGACGAAGAAGGTGGACTGAATTTGGTGGAGTTCGCCGACGGCGATGGCAGATCGAGAAGTGTAGCTTCGTCGGCAAAAGGTAGGGTTCACCTCGGGCGAAACTTTGACGACGACAAGGTGGCGGATCAAGGGGGACGACGACCGATCCTGCTTCAGGAAGCTCTGACGCGCCTAGGGGAAGAATGACGCAAGTCTGGGAGCGCCGATGATGTGGATCTGGGAACGCCGATGCTGTTAGGCGTGGCGTCGGAGATCTTCAGCGACGACGGTTTCGTCGAGTGGAGGCACGGCTGAAGACGAGGACGGCAGTGTTGGAGATCGTCGGCGATGATGACGTCGTTGGGCATAGATGAGGATGAAGACGAGGACCGGGGAGCGTCGGCGAGCCCGTTCACCCTTTTTTTTTTCTTTTTTCGATCTGCCCTTAGGGCTTGGCCCTATGCACAGCGACAATGACTGCGGGATGTTGCAGCGGTGGCGGGCGTGGATGATGACGGGGAATGATGATGAGGGTGGTGTTGATCGCCGATGGTGATGGCGGCGAACGGTGGCGGTTTCCTCTGGCAAGATCCTCCATCCAGGAGAAGACGACTGCGGGAGAGAAAGATGTACTGCGTCGACGAAGGTACGCCGAAAGTTGTTGTCGTTGGTGGAGGTTGAGTGGGCGGCAACGTCGGCGGTTGACGAAGATGATGTCAGAGGTTGTCGTGGATGCAGATCTGGCCTTGGGGAATGTTGACGAAGACGATGATGATGAGGATGGAGATCGGGAAGCGGCGAGGGCGTGGGTGTGGTTGGCAGCGGCGGCGGAATTTGGAGAAGATGATGAACAGTGCCAATTTGGAATTTTCAGGGATTTTCGAAGGGAATTTCCGACGGAATTTTCACTGCATTTTTTTTTAACAGTGATTTTTTCTTTTTTTCTTTTTGTGGAATGGATCAGCGATCTAGATCTAGGGTTTGTTGCTAGAGAAGATTTGGAGGGGAGAAAAATATTTGAAGGGAATTGAAAACCAGGGCTCTGATACCAAAATGATGTAATACCAACCTGGATCGCAATCACCTTCAAATCGTAACCAAAATTTGAAATAGAGGACAAGATAAGATTTTGGGTTTCCACCCCTTACACGGGCTTCTCACCCCAAAACTCGAGAGCAAATAAACTCAAGAATTAAGCCAGATAATTTGAGGAAATTTTAATCATTCAATTGTCCCTTATTTATTAAATTGAGCCTCTTTATATAGGCTCTTACAAAGTGAACTCCTCGGATATAACCGATGTGGTACTAAAAGCAAGGTAAACAAATAAAAAAATCCTCTAAATAAGCTAAGGCATGAAAAGATAACTGGGAACTGACGTGATGTCCTCATCACCTTGTTACCGAGTTTTAGGTTTAGTAAGGTTCACACACAAATCCAACTAGACAAGGTTTTCAGTTTCAATATTGAAAGCCGAACTCAGAGAGCTCGGGTTTTCGGTGCCATGTACATCCTTACTCATGAGTTTCTAGATGTAAATCCTCCATGAACTTTGGAGAGAAGAGCACCCAAATGGATTATATGTAATATTGGTGACTAACGTTGGAATTCCTAAACAAAGAAAGAAAAATTGATGAACTTTTGAAGAAGAGAGTACCCAGATTGATTATTTCTGTAAGTTTGGGAATGTTTTTCAAATATTGGAATTCTTGAATTGAAGAAAGGAGACGAGTACTGATCTGCAAGAAGCTCAATATACTCTTGAAATAGCTGAAGCTAACTTGAGTAAAGGAAATTGGGTAAAAATCTCTAGATGCCATATTTATTGGATGTGCTCTTGTAGCAACAACAATAAACTTTTGGTAATAAATTCTATATCAAACAATACAATTATAGAGTTCTGAGATGCCAGATAACATATTTTCCTCACAAGAGTAGGAATCACACTGATCGCATCTTCTGGCTATATTCCATGTTCTTGTTCTGTTTTATCTTTCATTATACCTCAATCTGATCCTGAAATAGTACTTAGAAGGGCAATAAAGGAAAACTGAAAAAGGGGGGAAGTAAACCTTAGTAAGGTTCTTTATCTTTATAAATGAAGGTGACACAAACTCCTATAGAGCAACTATGTCTTTAGCCATGTGCCATTCTAGAAAGAGACAATAAATAAGGAGATCAAAGTTATAATGAAAAAGAATGCTTGGATTCTAACTAATTTTCCTTTTGAATGCACACCCATTGGATAAAAGTATATATTTGAAAAGAAATGTAAGCATGATGGAAGTATTAAATAATACAAATGTATGGTAAGTGCAAAGGGTATAATTAAAAGATAGAAATTGATAATTTTGATGCCTATTCCCCATTGCTAGAATTACCACTACTATGACTTTGTTAGATTTAGCTTTTATACAAAAGATGACATTGATAATTCATTGGATGGATGTAATGACAACTTTCTTAAATAGTTATCTAGGGGAACAAATATAGATGGAAAAACCAAAAGGATTTGTAACTAAAGGATGAGAAAAATAGGTCCATAAATTGGTGAGATCCTTGTACGGCCAAAACAATCGCCTAGATAATGGTATTAGAAATTTAACACATTAATTATTGATTATAGATTTCTGATCATTGGATGCAGTATGTTTATATATCAAGGTAACAAATGGAAGTTAGGTGATTTCATTTCTATATTTATATGGATACCATTTTGATGTTTGAAACAACCTTTAGGATACAATTAAAATTAAAGGTTTTCCGTCTAAGAGTTGTATATGAAGGATTTTGGGGGCTAAAATCCTTTTCTTGGAATAAAAAGTGACTCCAACTTATAAAAGGATAACCTTGAGTCTTGCACATTTTATTGAGAATATGTTGAGAAATTCAACTATTATGATTGTTAACGTGTGACTTCTAATAGTACATATATTCCTTTGAAGGAGAATAAAGAGAACCCAATATCTCATAATTGTGAAAATACAAATGGACACAATTATGATGCTTGAACCACCCTTAAGGATACAATTGACATCAAAGATTTTCTGTCTAAGAGTTTTATATGAAGGGTTTGGGAGGTAACATAATTCTCTCTTTGGAATAAAAAGCGACTCCAACTGATGAAAGGACAACTTTGAGTCTTGCATATTTTATTGAGAAAATGTTGATGAGAAAATGTTGATGAAATTCAACTTTTATGATTGTAAACATGTGATTCCTCCTAATAATACATCTATTTGTTTGAAGAAGAATAAAGAGGAACCTATACCTCTAACATAATTGTGAAAATACAAATGTTAACAATTGATTGGCTCCCTCAGATGTCGCAAATAGGAAACACACTTTTATTGTAGGTTAATGGAGCAAGTATACTAATAATCATAGTGAGAAATATTGGATTGCTTAGAGAGAATTTTCAAATATCATAGAGAGACATTAGACTATAGTTTGTTGTGTACGAGACTTCCAATTTGTGTATACGGTGAAACAAATTGGGTTAGACACTCGAGTGATGGTAAACACAACACTGCATATCTATATGCAACTGACTTTTGGGAATCTAGTAGAGTATGATTACTAAGGAGCACATTGGAGACTGAGCTCATAACCTTAAATTCTTTTTGCTTAGAACCTGAATGGTTGAGTAACTGCCTCACGCATAAGTTATCTATTACACTTAAATCACGCATATCAAGTAGAGTACAAGCCTTTAATTTGATATAAGTGTACATTTTACAAAATCAAGTATGCATATCCTTATCTTGCATGTTTATGTAGTGTGTTATCATGCATCATTCATGAAGTACTTGTATCATGTTTTACTTTTATTAGAAATATTATATGTTGTATATACCTCGCCTTTTTAGATTATCAAAAGATTTCCATGATTTACAATATCGTGTCTATGAAGTGGAGCCGGAGTAGTCGTGTTGGGGTGTAATGGTGCTAATGTTATGTTCTGTGTGATATCATAATGGAGCAATGTATGTCATGTTGTGTGTGTGTGACATAGTAATGGAGCCTGGGGTAATTGTGTTGGGGTGCGAAGGTAAAATAATAAAATTGTAAACTTTTCCGAGAATGATCCTCACTTGTCTCATGGCTTCCTATACTGCAAAAAAACATTCTAAATATCACATATTTTCTCTGTAAAATGTACCTACATGTATTTGATAGTAAGTGATACAACTGACAATAATGTTATACGGAACCACTATGATGTAACAAAATAAATAAAAAATAGATCATGACACTTCTCATCACAATCCCGCAATTACCTTCACAACACATTACCACCGTACATGTCACATTTCACAAGTCATTGGGCACCCTCCGCATATTAGTCCTGTCATAACATACATTTCATAGTCACATGTCACATTTCACAAGTCATTGGGCACCCTCCGCATATTAGTCCTGTCATAACATACATTTCATAGTCACAAGGCACTGCTCGCAAACCCCCCAGGTCTCATCCCATCATAACATACATTTCACAATCATCAGGCTTGTTGATTCCCACCATAACACACTTCTCTTTATTTACAATACAGACACCTTCAAACTCCCACACAACTCACAACTCCATTACTATATCACATACATAACATAACATGGGCCCCTTCATAACTAGCTCCATTCCATCACGGTATCACACACAAATATTGTGAATCATGTAGAATTTTAAATAATCTAAATAGGCAGGGTATGTATTTTTAATAAAAGTCAAACATGTTATTTACAAGTACTTCATGAATAATGCAAGCTAACACACTACATAAGCAAGAAGGCCAAGGAAACTAACCCATTTAGTCTCTATTATATTGAGTTTCCATGCATAACTCCACCTTAGTAATACACTTTATTGTTTAGTAATTAGCAAGGGCTTATTATATTCATTGATAACCAATATTGGATCCATATTCTTTCCATTAAAAACATTTTATTTTTCATAAAATGAATTCAAGTTATTGATTTGTTGATTTGAAATAAATATATTTAGATAATTTATAAAATTCATCATTTATTGTCATCTCACTAGTTTAGTTTTTGATGGAAACTTTTTACAAAGCATATGCTTTTAGCACTTAGCTCATAAGTTCATTCATTTAACTTTCTCAAGTCTAAATTATATGAAATTCAAGTCTACAAGTTCAATGACTTTCAGATTCAAGGTTGAGTTCATTGCTCAATAAACTTCTTGTAAGTTTAAAGCCTTCCACCTTACCATCTAACTTTGGAAGTACACAAAAGTCTTAACCAAGCTTTACGTCAAAAAGCTTCTGTCG
This sequence comes from Agave tequilana, assembly GCA_038442645.1. Taxonomy (NCBI): domain Eukaryota; kingdom Viridiplantae; phylum Streptophyta; class Magnoliopsida; order Asparagales; family Asparagaceae; genus Agave; species Agave tequilana. The sequence goes on along the minus strand of JAVJIF010013017.1, from coordinate 76,771 downwards.
GATCACCCCTAGAAAGTAGACCTTGGCTTCAGTATTCATCAACACCATTATACTGCCTTCAGTCTAGGGGGATACACGATAACTATTACTGGAAGGGTTTCTTCTTGCAAGAGCATCTGCTTCGAAGGCTCTACCTGTAGCTGTCGCCTTAGTCTCGTTTGTTCAACATCCCCCTCGCCTTAATCTCATATTAATACAAACCTCTTTCTCTACAAGGTTATTATTCAAATGAAAGAGCAAAGCTATGTTTCTTTTAAGACATTAGGATCTTCTATCCTTCTTTTATCCACAAGAATCTCGGCAAATTTCAGTCTACAATTACCGGGTAATTTTACGAATTATATACGCTAGATCCGACTCGAAGTTTACTTTCTATTGCCCGGTCTCGGCTCGATCCAAGTTTTGTAGCAGCATGTCATCGAAATACCAAAATTGCACAGAATTCTAGAATTGTGTTTGAACTCCCATTTCTATCTTCTCCTCTCTCCCCTTTTTGTTCCACTTGCGCCGGTAGAAACATGGCTTTCTATAAAGCTTTCCTTTCTCTCTCCCCATTTCCTTCCTCGTCTTTCTTTCCTTTTTCCTTCCTCTGCCTTCTTGTGCTTGTTTCTTTTCTTCTCTTTTCATCTTCTACCTCTCCTTTTACTTCTTTTACTTTTCCCTCTTGGCTGGGAGCAAGGATAGCACAAATGTCTAGCAAAAATGGCGGCAACAAGTAGGACAACAGGCAAAGGCAGCAGGGCTGCTTAACATAGTCGTCTCGACTGAATAGGGTTGCGGTAGAATAGGACACAGAGGATGGGAGAAGGAAAATGAAATGCCCAAATGAGTAGTTGATTAGGGTAGCCATGAGAATTTTAGTTCATTAGGTGATGACACATAGCTAGCTAAATGTCCATCCATAACAACAACTAAGCCATTTGTCCCAAGTATTTGGGGTAGGCTACATGAACCAAAAGAGAATTACGCTGGATCGGGCACATGAATCAACTTTCTCCACTCATTCCTTTTGAGCAATATGCCTTCATTAAGACTTTTAACCTCTATATCTTGTCGTATCACCTCCATCCATGTTTTCTTTGGTCTCCCTGTGCTCATTTAACGTGTCCTAATTTAATATGTTCTACTTACCGGACTGGCGCATTTATAGGTCTACGTCGCACATGATCAAACCATCTTAGGCGGTTTTTTCTTATCTTCTCTTCTATAGGGGCTACACCTATCTTAGTACGAATATCTTCATTTTTCACCTTATATCTCGTGTTATCACACATCCAACGAAGCATGCACATCTCCGCTACACTCATCTTCTGAGCATGATATCTCTTTATAGCCTAATATCCTGTCATATAACAAAGCTGGCCTAATAGCAGTCCGATAAAACTTTCTCTTCAGCCATAACGGAATGTTACGGTCGCATAAAACTCCTGTTGCACTTCTCCATTTCAACCAGCCGGCTTGGATCCTATGGTTGACATCACTATTGATCTCTCTATCCTTTTGGATAATAGAACCTAAGTGCTTAAAATGACTGCTCATCGATATTCCTTGTCCATCTAGTGTCACAATACTATAATTTTTGATTTCTCTGTTTACTGAATTTGCACTCCATATACTCAGTTTTGGCCCTACTTAATTTAAAACCTCAAGATTCTAGAGTTTACCTTCATAGCTCCAATTTGGTATTTACCATAGCTCTCTTCTCATCGACTAGGACAAAATATCATCAGCAAATAACATACATTACTGTATCTCATCCTGAATAGCTCTAACAAGCTCACCCATCACTATGACAAGTAAGAATAGACTTAATACAGATCCTTGATGCAATCCAATTGCGATAGAAAAATCATTTATGCCTCCACAAGTTCTGACATTTGCCACTACTCCATCGTACATGTCCTTGATTATGTCAATATATTTGATGGGAACTCTTTTTTCATCAATGTCCACCATAATCTCTCTCTTGACACCTTATCATAAGTTTTTTCTAAATCAATAAAGACCATATGCAAATTTCTCCTCCTCTCTCGAAATCGCTCTATAAGTTGACACAGTAAATGAATAGCCTCTGTCGTCGATCGTCTCGGAATGAAACCAAACTGGTTCTCTGATATTTTAACATTCTGCCTTAATCTGTGTTCAATTACCCTTTCCCAAAGCTTCATGGTGTGACACATGAGTTTTATTTCAAACTACTTTCATGGTAGTTTGAACAACTCTGAATATCACTCTTGTTCTTATAGAGAGGTACTAAGGTACTCTTTCACTTATTTTGCATCTTTTTAGTTAGTCAGATCTTGTTAGAGAGGCTTGTCGGCCATCTCACACCCATCTCTCCTAAGCATCTCCATACCTCAATAGGAATTCCATCCGGGCCAACAGCTTTCCTTGACTTCATCCTTTTCAAGGTCTCTTTAACTTTAGATTCGCTAATTCTGTGCATATAATTACAGTTTATATCCTTGCACTGAATGTAAGGTCACCCAAATCTTGAATAGAACTACCATTGAACAATCTGTGAAAATACTCTCCATCTTTTTTGATTTATTCATCTTGAACTAAAACCTTCTAATTCCCATCTTTGACACACCTCACAGTATATAAGTCTTTGATCTTTCTCTTCCTTATTTGAGCAATTCTATATATGTCATTTTTAACCTATTCGGTGTCCAACTTCTCATACACTTCTTTGTACACTTTAGCTCTTGAATGCTGAACAGCTTTCTTAGTCTTCTTGGCTATCTTATACCTCTCAAAACTCACTCCATCACAATTTTTCTTCAAATATCTGTAAGAGTCTCGTTTGATCTTAATGGCAGCTTTTATCTCTTCATTCCACTATGATGTGTCCTTATATGGTGGAGCACCACTCCGTGACTCACCAAGTACATCTTTAGCTACTCATTTAATGCAGCTAGCAATTTTGTTTCATGTTGTATTAGGATCATCTTGGGCTTTCCAATCTGCTTCATGTACCACTCGATTTACAAAAACTCCTTGGTTATCTTCTTTTAACCGCCACCACTTAATCTTAAGATCTAACTTATGTTTAATCTTTCTGAATCTCCTTCTAATCTGAACATCTAAAACTAAAAGTCTATGTTGGGTTACTATACTCTCACCCGATACTATCTTACAATCAATGCAAACATCTCTATCTAATCGCTTAGTTAAAAAGAAATTTATTTGGCTAGCACTTGATCTACTTCTAAAAGTGATCAAGTGAGACTCCCTCTTCCTAAATCAAGATTCTCTAAGATCAATTCATAGGACAAAGTAAAATCTAGAATCGAGTTGCCTGGTTCATTTTTCTTTGCAAACCAAATCCTCTATGTACACTATCAAACTCATAACGACTAGTTCCTGCATGACAATTGAGGTCACCGCATATGAAAAGCTTTTCTTTAATAGGTATCCCTTGCACTATCTTATCTAAATCCTCCCAAAAATTAACGCTTACTGGACTCGTCAAGTTCTACTTGCGATGCATAGACACTAATAACATTAAAAATCTCCCTACCTAAAATAAGTTAACTAGTAAAATCCTATCACTCTTCTTCCTAAGCTCCACTACATCCTCAAGCAATTGTTTATCTATGATCACATCTACCCCATTACGATTTCTATCTTTACCAATATACCAAAGTTTATAACCCCAGGGCTTTATAATTCTAGCTTTTTCTCCTACTCACTTAGTCTCCTATACACACAAAATGCTAACATTCCTTCTAACCATAACATCAACTAACTCTGCTAATCTACCTGTAGGAGAACCTATATTCCACAATGCTAACCTAATCCTATATTCATGAGCTAACTTCTTTACCCTCACCCGCTCATAAGAGTATGGGAACCCTTTCTCATTTGACACCACATCCGGTCGCCGATGTGGTGCGTCGCTTCTAGACGACGACCTAGCAACCCTTGCCCACTTTTCACTACACCCGAGCTCAGATGTAGTGCGCCGCTCAATAGGGGATGTCCCAACGAAATTTAGTTCTTGGTTCATGTTCATAGTATGTGACAATGTTTTACGTTGGCTGTCACAGACTTACCACAACCCTCCTCTTTTATCCTGACTTGGGACAGGCAGTGAACGGTGCACTGGCAGAGTTAGCTAAATGTCCATCCATAGCTCTCTAAATTCTTCTCAAGACATCTCCCGTTGGTCTCAATCCTTACATCTCTCCCTTGCCTCCACATGTTTAGTTGATTTGGTAAATCTTAAATTAGTTTAGTTTGTAAACTAAATTCATTAACCTCAATACTTGTATACATATAGAGTATGTATTCTCACTCTTACATATATACTACATAGATTTGTGTGTGCGCGCTCTTCACCTTGTTCAAATTTATTATACACACTTGCATACACACAGATCTATGTATATATGTATTGAGGTTAACTACTTAAGTTCACAACCTAAACTAATTTAAGATCTACCTAATCAACTAAGCATGTAGTGACAAGGGAGTTAGGGATTGACACCTACCTAGTGGTGGAGGGAGTTAGGGATGAATTAGAGGGAGTTAATGATGGACACTTAGAGTAGCTAAGTGTCATCACCTAGAGAACTCAAACTATAAGTATCTTCTACTCATTTTTTTTCTTCTGATATTTTTCTTTTACCCACCTGCTTTGTAGCAAGACTTGCTACTGTTGCTGCATCGCCCTGATGCTTTGGCGCAACTGGAGCAAAAGGAGAAGGAGAAGATGTAAAAGGGAAGTTCAAAGAGAATTCTGGAATTCTGCACAACCTATAGTATTTCGATCATATCTGTTGCCACAACTCTCGGATCGAGCTTAGGCTAGAGGCACTGGAAAGTAGACTTTGAGACGAATCCAGTGATATATAATATGATAGGTTTGATAGGTACTCCTAGGAAAAGGACACCGATATTGGCCGAGCATTACAGGTGGACAGAAGAAGAGAAAGTCCCAGTGTCTTAAAAGGTAATCTAGATCGAGAACTTTGTTTTTTTAATTTAAATAATAAATTTGCAAAGAAAATAAATTAGATAGTTAATGAGATGACAAGGGAGAAGACTTTAAATTTATAAGAAGTTAAATGAAATATACGCTGAATTTGGAAGTTATTAAACTTGTAGACTTGAATTCCATATAACTTCGTAGCTTAGGAAATTTAAATGAGTGAAGATATGAATAGGTGCTAAGATCACATGAATTTGTTAATGAAGTTCATGCCAAAGGCAAACTTTGTGAGATGATAATCAAAGATGTATTTGATATGTTATATATATATATATATATATATATATATATATATATATATATATATATATATATATATAGAGAGAGAGAGAGAGAGAGAGAGAGAGAGAGAGAGAGAGAGAGAGAGAGACTTGGGTACATGCGGAAGGATTCGAGCGCGAATCTTTCCCTCTCAAACTCAATCCCATAACATTCTAATACAAAATTCACTTTGTTAAAGTTGATCTACATTGTTTAAAGTAACTAAAAAAAATTAAGTGTGTTGAATACTTTTTGCCCATCCATTCAGTAGGCGCAAAATAAACGGCCGAAATAGTGATTGGTTAGTTTAACAGTGTATAATATTTGAAACCTAACAAAAATTAGTGTGTGGGATTTTTTTAGAATGTTTAGGTTATGATCAAATGGTAAGATTGAGAATTTATATGTCTAAAATCATATATTTAAGTAAAATGCTATTTTCGGCCGTTCATTTTGCACCTACTTGATGAATGGGCAAAAAGTATTCAAAATACTTAATTTTTGATTTTTAGTTACTTTAAACAATGTAGATCAACTTCAATGGAGTTGATCTTGTATTTGAATGTCGTGGGATTGAGTTTGAGTTGGAAGGATTCGAGGTCAAATCCTTCCGATGTAGCCAACTCTCTCTCTATGTATATGTGTGTGTGTGTGTGTGTGTGTGTGTGTGTGTGTATTTCCACAAATTAACTACTTGATTTCTTATTGTAAAATAAAATAGTACTTGTAAGGAAAGAATATGAATGCAAAATTATTTATCAAGGAATATAATAAGTTCTTGCTAATTAGTAAAAAATGGAGTGTGATAACAATTACAAATTGGGGTTATATGTAGAAAATCTTGACATAATTGAAACTCGAGTTTGTTCCTTTAGCTAGTTTGCTTTAGTATGTTATCTTGCATTCATGAAGTACTTGTAAGTATCATGTTTCATTTTTATTAGAATTATTTTATGTTATATGTATTACGCCTATTAAGATTATCAAAAAATCTCCATGATTCATAGTGTCTGTGTGCGTGTCAAAAAATCTCCATGATTCACAGTATCTATGAGTGTATGAAGTGAAGCTGAAGGTAGTTGTTTGGGGGTGTGATGGGGCCGATGTTATGTTAGTGGAGTGTAAAGGTATCATGTATTGTGTACAAAAGCGGTGTGTTGTTATGGGACCGGTCTACGGTGCTTGATGGTTGTAAAATATATGTTATGATGAGATCAATCTGTGGACAGTGCCGATCCACAATAACATACATTTCACTGATTGTATCAAAGTTGTGATAAAATTGCTAATACAAACTTCATTTAACAAAAAAATGAACATACACTTACAAATTAGTCATAAATTTTTGTATATCTTTTATGGAAAATATTTGATTTTGGACTTTGCAAAGTCAGGCTAAAATCTTGCAAGGTACTTAACAAAAGTTGTATCTAGGAGTAGAGTCCTTGATTCATCGATAGGATGGGATAAGCCTATAAATTCATTGGAAGTAGGATTAACTTATACGATTGGCAAGCTTTCCCTTGAAAAAAAAATAATTTGCTGGAAGGTGGATTTCTCTTGCTCATTAAGCATACTTTGGACACTACTACTAGTATCACTTGATGCTTTCATGTAGCATAATGTTAACCTATGTGGCACAGACACAGACACGGGTATCGGACACGACACGGACACAGCAAAATCTTAAAAAAAAGCATACGGGGACACGACAAATAATATTTTATTATTAGTATATATAGATATATTTCTTCCCCCTTAATTTTTTGATTTTCTCTTCATACTTCTAAAGAGGTGCATTGCCTTTAACTTTTTCAACAGTACTTTCCGAAGTAGAAATTTTTTACGTAGTTCTAGCTATGTGAGTAGAATAATGAATAATCAACTTATCAAAAAATAATCAAACATGTAATTAGTTTTATTAGAAGTAAGATGGAAAACAAAATAAGATCTAAATAATTTAAATCTATAGCTTCTATAAAGTAATAAACAATGAAATTCTAACTAATACGTCACCTAGTTCATTATGTATGCAAATTTTACTAACATATTTGCTTATGTCAGAACAATATTTTTTTCATATTTATTTAAGCGACATGTGACTTTTAGATGTCTAATACATGATCTTTAAATTTTATTTAATGCTGACACATCGTTGGACAAGGCGTCGACACGTGATTTTATGGTTGTTTAAAATTCGACATGACATCGGAGTATCCGATATGTGTCGGGCAAGTGTCTTGCATGTGTCGGTGTTTGACACATGTCCGACACGGACACGACACTCACTTTGAAGTGTTCGTGCTTCATAGATGTTAACTACTAGATGACCTATGATAGTGCTAACATGATGTATCTAGGTAAGGTGAAACTTTTATCCTCTTAACAAGTCCAACGCTACCGTAATGTTATCATTAATGGCTTAGGTGCCCTCTTTAGGACTTACCTAAATGAGAGGAATTGTAATGCGGTTGTGACACTTATGGTTTATTCACATTAACTCATTAAAATAATAGTGAGAGCATGGTCAATAACGCTCTAGCTTGCTAAATTATTTGTGGTTATGTTAATATCTTGTTTAAAAGGCATAATGCAAGGCATTATCCATTATGGCTCTCAGATTGCAACAAATGTTAGTAAGCATAGGTTCAAAGCCGGAAGCTAGCTATGTTGAATCAATAAAAAAAATTTCTCCGCATCATAATTTTATTTATTTTGTTTTCTTAGGAATCAGTTTTGGGGGTTTGTTGGGAATTCTATTTTATTTTAAAAAAATATGTTTTGAAGGAAAGTCAAAACCCTTTTAAAGCCAAAAACTTATTGTATTTTATAATCCATTGAGAAAGGCTGCACATAAATATTCTCTTGCCATGTGAGTGTCTCCTTGGATAAGCTTTGCATATTATAGGAGTCACTGAGAAGTTTGAGATGTTCTCTCCATTACTGGTTGAGATAATGAGTTGAAGTTTCTATTCATACCGAGTTCGTCTATGGATTTAAACATGTACTCAAAACTCATGGCTCTTTTTATGACCCTCTCTCAATCTATTCATTTATCACACTTTTTGATAATTTTTGCTAGGCGGACTTAAGCATCGATTGGTGTTCTTCCAGTCGTATGTGTATCACTCAGAAGCCAGAATTTAAGGATTTTTTGTTGCTAGAAGTTGATCATGTTGGGTCGGATGCCTATATGGAAGTGGAATCAATTCTTCGGAGGCAGAGAGGAATCAATTCTTCGGAGGCAGAGAAATCTTGCCTAAACCACTCACAAGCCGACTCTTTTAACTGTAGCTATTTTTTTCTACTTTTTTTGTTTGATTATTTTCCAGAAAAAGAATTTCTAGATAGGAGTATCGTTCTAGTATTGTCAATTTTTGTCCAATGATACGAAAGAACTGATTTATTTCCCGAAAGTTCTATTTGTTGGGGTTTTATCCTAGTTCAGCAACATGTTAGTCTTTGAATTATGTAGTTGATGCATTCTAAATTATGTAGTTGATGCATCATCTATTCAAGCTTCCCAAGTTGATTAGCCTATACGAGTACAAAAGCCCTCTAAATTCAGCTCTCTGGCTGTGCATGTTCAACTAGAAGACTGACTTGATTGATGCTTTAGTTAGCACAAGAAAATATTTGAGTGAAGGAATGGATTGCAACAAAAGTAACAAGAGCAACCTTTAGTTTTCCTACATGCAGAATTCATTTAGGAGCACTCTCGAAGTAGGAGAAAACTCCAGCTGATCTCAACAGTTAGTGGATAGAACATTTCTATAAATCTGATAACATGCTTAGCTGTTCCGAGAGAGACTTGGGATTGCAACAGAATAATTCTTTGTGCCCCTTGTTAATGAGTCATAAAATATAAGAAACTACTTTTCGAGTTTAAAAAGGTTTTGACTCATTTTAAAGCATACTTTTAGGCTAAAAAAATCCCCAATAATCCTCTTAGAAAGTTGGTTTTTTAGAAGACAAGAACTAAATATCTATATGTTGCTCAAACTTATATTGTGGATCCGGTGTAGCTAGTAGCTTCTGGCTCTGAACCTGAACTTAATAAGGTTGGTTGCAATATGAGGGGTATAGGCACTAGCCTTGAATTAGGCCCCTTTAACCAGATACTAGAAAAAGGACACAATCTATGCCAACTATTCAGTTAGCGGGTTGAAGGTTTGAATCATCTATAGCCATGTTTTTGACACCCATTGTTGCGAGAGTTATTAGGGATTAATCCTAAGTCCCACAATTGCAGCATTCATGATTTTTCCTATATAGTTATAGAAAAATTTGGACTGGTCATTTATAAAAGTCGTGAAGTACGTTTTAGTACCACCTCTAGTAAGTACTTTCAGTCACAAACATCACCATGGATTAATTCCAGAGGATCTTTTAAGATTTGAATGGTTACATTTTTAGCTTGAACTTTGATTTCACACTTGGGGGTAGTAGCAATCTACCTTAGGAATTAAATTCAATTCAACTATCCTTTTTCAATGGTTCGATAATTTGCATGTCCTAATCTTCCATACTATATTGTTCCCCAGATTTAATATTCATCATTACAAGGGAAGATTTTTCATTATATATTTAGGTAATACATTCAATTTGAAGAGTCCTCCATCTGCTTAGTATTTTTCTTTCTAGCAAACACATTATCTTTTGGCCATTACAACTTTAGCTTCCACTCCAATTTTATTGCTAAACCACTAATTAAATTTCTCCAAGTAGATGACGCATATAAACCATTATGCAGTATGAAAATCTTCCCAAATGTTGGGAGGGGGGGGGGGGAGTCCATTCTATGAAAACATGTGGTCCCATTTCGCTGGTGTTTTCCTTATGTGTTCCTCATTATCAGTGTCTGTGATTAGAAAAGTTGGAAGGGTAAAATCAAAATTGCTGGTATGGCAATACCATATTCATATAATTATGATATTTTGGGTCTAAGATCGAGTCAATCATTGTGTTGAGGTATATGATCATATCTTAATTGCTTGGGTATAAAAAAAAATATAGTTCAACATAGCGGTGTGGAATAAGTTTTCCCATGGACCAGTCGTCGTAAATTTATTGATTTCCAAGGAGGAAAGACAAGAATTAACATCTAAATAGTTAAGAAAATAATAATAAAAAAAGACGCGAAAGTTTTACACCAGAATCATTAATAAATAAAAACAGTCTCTGGATGACTAGTGGACCCTTTGCTCTCGCGGAAGCTTTTACCAATCAATAGAGTCACTAGTTACAGCTGAGACCATAGGGAGTTGACAAAAAGGTAGGAAAGGGGAAATACCTTTTCACTAAAACTAAAGTTGGTTCTAGTCTAGTAAACTTGAACAAAATAAATCGCATGTGGAATTCAAACGTGGGCTTTATCCCACTTTGGCCAAGACAGCAGATTGAAGAAGGGCTTTCTAGCCCAAAAGTGATTCAAAGCAGGTTTTCAAGCCCCCTAAATGGTGTGAGGGATTTATATTATAGCTTTAAACAGTGTTCTAAATAGAGTTTTTAGCGGCCACTTTAGTATAGGAGTAGTAAACCGTTATGTTAACCCGATTCAGAACAGGAAAGGGGGTGAAAGTTGTAGAGGGTTCTTGTGGAACTGGAAACGGGGTAAAGTTGTGGCGGCTTTATCGCCTGCAAACCCACTAAAGCGGCCAAAAATTGGGTTATCACCAAAAGATTTTTTAGAACTCATTAAGTGCAAAAAACATAACCCGCTTTTGAAAAGTATCTCATCTACCACTAATTTCTGTCCTATAAAGGTAAGCATCACTTTGACGTTTATAGTTTATCTCTTCACATTGGATATTTTGAATGTTTTCGAGTTTCAATTTTAAGTATGACATTTGAGTTTCTTTTTATCTTGAGCAATGATGAAGTTTCAAAGAAACTAACCTTTCTTCATTTATGGCTCAAAGTCATCACTTTGATTTAATTATGGTTTAAATAACAGTTTATATCTCTTCATCTCTTTCACTGATTTGAATTTTCTGTTGTTTTAATTTTTAAAGGCATATATAATATATGTATATATAATTTTTTTGTTTGTATTAGTTATGTATATTTATTTATTTAAATATCCATTTCGCTTTAGCGGCCACGAAAGTTGTTGCTTTTCGCTTTAGCGCTTAATGACACCTGCCCGTTATGTTATGCTTTTCACTATTTAGGAGACTAGCTTTAGCAAAATTTAAGTGCCAATGGAGCTAAACCTTTGAACAATGGAGATTTATTTGGTGGTTTACGACAAAGATAATCATGAATAGAAAACTCCACAAACCTTTGAACTGACACTCTAGCCTCAATAGTTGTGTTGAAAGATCAAGCTCAAAAGGAATCAACTCATGAAGATGAATGAACTACATCTTTATCCCTAAATCATGCTCCGCGGTTGACTTTCGGCTTTGCTATTGGTGTCATGTTGTAAAAAGCTGTGAGCTGTGTGTGAGCCGTGTGCTGCAACTACAGTTTACTAGAGCACTCTCCAGTGCTGAATATATGGCTACATAACATAAGCTTCGATGGAAAACAGAAGATACACGAAATTTCAAATAGTAATATTGTTTAAAATCTTATATATATGGAAACCAGCATGTAGCAGGTAGTGGGTGACTGGCTGTTGTTTCCCCTTTTTCCCCCGAAATTGTTTTCACACTTTAACTGGTTTTACACAGACCCAGACACATTGGATGTGAGAAAAAGTTAATGGGTGGGTGGGGCCCTCCAATTCTGTCCAGGCTACACACTTTTTTCTTTTTTACTTTTTTGTTATTGTAGAGGTAAATTCCTACATTGTGGTAGCCAGAGGAGGCAATGGTTTAGTCACTCTGGTTTATTACTCGCTTGATCTCTCTCCACGCTCATCGCACCACGGGTTGGCCCGATGCAGCCGCTTCTCACGTGTCTCGGGTGTCGGTTTGGGGCCTCGCCTTTTGGGACAAGGCAGCACTCGCCCCAACACCATCCTTCTCCACGACCGTCTCGGCCATGGGAGCAGAACCTGCCTCTTCCCAGTACACGAGACAATAGGGAGAGTGGAAGGCCGGCTTGGATCCAACAACCAGCTCCAATTGCGGTAGTCGACTCCAATTTTAAAGCAGGCTCCGCACGCTCTCCTCGACCTCCGCTGTAACCGGGATTTCTTTGTGCATGAGTGTCCCTTTGTTCCACGCGGTGGGGACGGCTCCACAGTTTTTCTGCAAGACTGTCTCCCAATTCCCATAAATCCGGATGACGGTATCGCGCCAACCGTTATCGCTGTTCGCCAAATTGATGATTAGCTTATCGAAGCTACTCCTTGCGGTGAAGAAGCATTTGCCCTCCTTTGTTCTTCTAATCATGTAGAGGGCGGAGAAGTCCTCGACCGTGCAAGTATCAGGAATGAACCTGTTGCAGAGGGCCTGGAAGCTCAGGACAACACGCCAACCTCCTACCATCAACTGAGAGGGGGGTCATACAATAATGGCGCAGAAGGTCGCGAACGAAGTTCGTCACGGGGAACTTCAGCCTCAAGGCCAACACTTGAGGATGAAGGTATATACCACCAGCCTCGAGGGTCTCTATGTAGTCGCTGTCTGAAGGGCACCACTCCACCTTGACGTTTGACCGCAGTTGAACGCCATACCGTACCAAGTACTCATCCATCTTCTTCTGGCTACTGAGAGTTTTTGGCGTTGGATCGATATCCATGATCGAAATCCATGACAGTCTTGGTGCGATGTTGACCTCTCTTCTCTTTTCCTTCGACTCCGGTCATTTCAGAATAAAGATGATGAGTTAAGTGGAAGATTTGGGGGCAAAGATTGAAAGCAGAAGAAAGACGGCGAAAGAATTCTCCCTCTTCCCCCCTTTTTAAATGCTCTGCTCATCGCAATAATGACTGAAAAAAGTGGTTATGTTTCCACTTTTTACGAAAAATTTGAGCCGTTGCACAAATCCCAACGACTTCAAACAACGGTAGCTAGTACATTGTGCATGCTGATGGGACTGATTAAGAATCTCGCAGACAACCTAGAATGCACATAGATACGCAAAGATCTCCTTGCGTCTCTCTGACTTTCTTCGCTTGTAGTGGCAGATGAAGGGTCAGCTCGGAAAACAAACTCCCCGACCCTTTTATCCGATAGCAGTGAATGGAAATCCATTCGGGGAACTCGGCTCATTCCCTCCTTCCCAACCAATAACCGCAGGAAAAGCTATTCATGAAATTGGGTCCATTCTCTCTTTCTCGACCAAAGACTTCGAGAAGAAGAGATGGAGGGGCATCTGTAGTGGTTAAAATTATGACCCCTCCAAGATTGCGACACCTGGCAAGTCTAGCAAATCATAGGATCACAAATTCGTTTCATCCAACAGATCTCACCCGACCACCTGACAGTTAGAGCGGTTAATATCACTATGCACGTAGGGCTACAAGTGCGGATCTGGATTTCCATTCTCGCCAGCCAGCACGACCCCTATTATCATGTGCCATTTAAACCGATTATAGCGGGGGCGTTACATAATTACAATCATGGGCATATCTAGAGGCGGAAACCTCGGAGGCCACGACTCAACTCGCTATCCCTCAGCTATAAAAGCCAATCTCTCCTTGGCAGAGGATTGAACCCTATAGAAATGAATCTGTATCAGAGTGCTGAGAACTCCTTGTAATCTCTTTGATTAAGTGGAATCTCTCTATTTGCACTGTGATTTTTCCCCTTTGCGGGTCTTTTTATGTAAATTCTCTGGTGTTTGCGTTGCTTTACTCTCTCCCCTACAAATTGAGTGTAGATAAATCCTCCCGAGAAATTTACCTCTACAGTTGCATTCAGCCCCACAACAAAAGTGAAAGGTCAAGGAGGTGGCCGAGGAAATTTATTCCTGTACCCAAATTCAGTAATAATTTATTCTTTGTATATAGAGAAAATATCTCTATACCCAGAATATGTATTACTTTATTCATATATCTATATAGTTCATTTCCCCTCAACTTTCTTAATATTGAAATACTTTTGTTTAATGCATATTGGTGATATATTCTAAAACTCAACATGTTGACTTGGTATAAATATAAAGCAATTAGTTTTTTAAAATATATTTTTTAAACACAAAATGTATCCTTTCTGACTTACTCTTAAATTAAATCTGATCTGAAAATCATATTAGATATGGAAAAAAAGTTCATATTATAGGTATGTAAAATGTCAACAATTTTCATGTAAAATTATTCTTTGAAAAAAGATATATATAAAATCAGAAAATGACTTTACAAAATCAATTTTTTGATATGTTATTTTTCTAAATTTACTTGAAAGTATTGTATATGTTCCACTTTTAAAACTAAATCTGTGAGATATAAATACTAATATTTATCTTTTTACTTCTTATCAAATATTTTTTTCCTTATATTTTTTATGAACATGTGCATTTGCACGTGCCCAACAACGTGCGTCTATGTAAAGCATAGTCCCCAATGCACCCATTTATTTGGGAGAAGGCAATGATGGACATGACGAGAGTGATAGAACTATGAGGCATGTTGCTAACTCTTTTATTTCTGGAGAATTCTCCATGTATACAGTTGGTGGCACATATTTTGATCATCTTAGATGGTATAGATGCAACAAATTATCAAGTCAAACACTATAGAGAAATAGACTTGCAGTATTGTAGAATCGAACAAGTTGGGAGATTATATCCCTAGCAGTTTTGACAGAGTTACTGAGTCAGCTCTGATGCAAATTGGCATTAGGCTCTTGATGCTAAACAATGTTGAAGATATCCAGCAATAAAGGTTAACTAGCTTGATTAGTTGTGGCATAGTTTTCATAATATATAAATGATGTAAAATATTGGGGATCACAATCGCCTTCTATCCAAATAGAGGAGGAAAAACTAGGGTTTGGGAAAATGAACAAAAAAATATGAAAGATGAACAAGTACTTGAAAAAATTTGAGCTTCACACCTCTTGCACAAGATCGGGCTTCATACCCCTTATACAAATTCAAGATCACAAGAACTCAGATTTAAAGAAATTTAACTGAAAATTTTGAATTTATTCATTCCTCCATTCCATTAAGAGGGTCTTTAGGCCTATTTGTAGGCCTTACAAAATCCAGTTCTCAGAATATAAGCGATATGATACTAAATTTTAAAGGGAAAAAACAACTAAAAGCAAAATAAAATAAAACAAAAATACATACCAATAAACTAGAACCAAAGGGATGCAACATGTCGTTTTTTAGTGTAGATTCGCGCAAACGGTGTGATGCTCTCACCATTTCCCTGGGGTTGGAGAAAACTCGACCTTATCGAGTGTAGACCCCTTACACGAAGCATTTCAATCGGGCAATGGTGGTGATCGGGGAACAGACAGTCGTGCATCAAGTCTGAACCAAGATAGTGGAGGTGGATCTTGCTTTCATGATGGTTCAACTGCAGTTGATGGTAGATTTGAAAAGGCACGTGCATCAGAAAGAGTTGAATCTGCTCCATTGATCGAGCTGATACCATGATCTCATGAGATATCCAACTCATCAGTAATGAAAGTAATCCTCATGACTCTAGAAGGACATATACGTTGAGCATGCAATGACCCACAGTTCTGAGTAGGAACCTCTTAGAGTGAATCATAACCATCACATTTTTAACTGTAAATTCCTGCAAAATACTATGTGGATAGGCGACGAATTTGTAGTCATCATTACAAATTGTTAATCTGTCTATGGGTTTTATCGTGTATTTCAGGCAAATGCAATGCAACAAACTCACTAAGTAAAACTCTTATAAATACAAAAATGAGATATATAGGTTTCCTAGGAGGACGTACATCGAACACCTCTAGCATTACTAGGACATAGAAGTCTAAAGAAACTCAGAAAAGAACTGTAAACAATCACTAAAAGAAGAAATAATAGAAGTAACATGACAAACAATAAGAAACCCTAAAGACTCACTAGTATCAACACTAGTAGTAACTATCTCTCGTGCTCAATCTCTTCCTCTATTGTAGGTGTAGAAAGTGAACACCTAACGTCACGTGAGGGTGTACTAGACTCAACTAATGTATCCTGATTGTTACTAATGCTTTCCTCATGAACATGAATCTCATCAAGTGCGGATGTACTAGACTTTATTAACTCATCAACATCACTAGTAATCTCAAAAGGAATGTGGACATCCTTGACAGTCCTCGAATTATCAATATCTTCAATATGCACAATATCAATATGTAGACTCTTCGAGGGGCACTAGTAATTGTAATGTCCAAATTCTTCACACTTACAACAC
Source organism: Agave tequilana (assembly GCA_038442645.1). Classification (NCBI taxonomy): domain Eukaryota; kingdom Viridiplantae; phylum Streptophyta; class Magnoliopsida; order Asparagales; family Asparagaceae; genus Agave; species Agave tequilana. The sequence continues at coordinate 60,239 of JAVJIF010013017.1, read as the reverse complement.
TTGATCGAGAGGAACTCGTAAGCATGATGTCCATAGTGTCCATATCCCTCACACGTAGAACACTGCTTTCTAGTTTTGAAAGTGGATCTCTTATTTAAAGGTGCTCTAAGAGACAATTCTAGCTCTAAAGCCAAAAGAAATGTCTTTTTGACAGGCTTCATGATATGTAAGATCATCTCTCTTTTGAAATTAAGTCTCAAATCGTTATAAAACATATATATATATGATAGGAAGATGGTCTTTCTGAAAGCCACATCTAGACAAACTCCTCAAATTTAAGCCTATACTCAGTAACAGAAAAGTCTCCCTTATGTAGATAAAATATTTCGTCTAAAAATTGGGCGCTATAGGAAGAGTGAATAATTTTTTCTTAAATTTTTCCTTCATTTCACCCCACGTCTCTATAGGCCTGGCGCATGTTCTCGCAAGTTGTCTTTCTACGACAGTTCAATAATTCTGAGTTGAATATTTTAGTTTTCGTTTAGCAAACTGGATTCTACACTCATCAGAAAATTCATACAAATAAAAATAGTACTTAATGTGCGCTATCTAATCACAAAAATCATGAGGGGCATGTGTACCATAAAAATCAAGAGGCGCTACGCTACTTTTTCGTTGGACTTTTTCTCTTCTAATAACACGCCAAGCATAATAATTACTCTTTAGTGTGATTTGTGAATTCTGTTTCGTGACCTTAGGGGACGCCTAAATCTCATGCTAAACTAAAACATATCTACAACTTAATTTAGGACAGACTGCAATACAAAAGAATACAAACAAGCGGATGATTATGCAAAATTCTTAAACTCAAATAAAACTAAATGCATGTACTAAATGATGAAAATTATAATTCTAAAACGCTCAATCTCTATATGCAAATCAATGCAATCCTAAATGATAATGTTAATCAACTGACAAATGTGATCAATAAACATCAACAATTTTGCATGATAAACTACAAATAAATACACAACTCCTAGAATTTGCAAGAAATGAAAATTAAAAAATTGAATCAAATTACGATATCACTTGAGGAGATGAGTTCACACTCAAAGATAAGTTCTGTAAAGAGTCTTTAGACGATTCTCCATAATTAACAGCTGAAAATCTTGCACGGAAGTTTTGAAACGATGGATGGGAGCGACTAGACGAAGACTGGCTCGAAAACGGCTCGAATCGAGCTTGAAACGGTTTCTGAGCCAATCCTGCTGAGTTGTGTTCGAGTCGAAACGTAGTCAAGACTGAGTCAAGCCTGGTCAACTCAGCTATGTTTGGCTCAATCAACTCAGCTCTGTTTGGGTCAGGCGGCTCGAGTCGCTGTTGCGGATCAGGCTGGCTAGCAGGTTAGGTCAAGTCTGCATCTGAAGCAGATCCAACCCAACAGAACTTCTTCAGTTGATGTTGAGGTGGTGAATTGGTCCTCGTCATCGCAAGGAGGAAGATGAGAGATGACGGCGGTGGAGTCGAGGCACGACGATGTCTGCGGTGGGGCTACTACGATGTGGAGGCGCTGTTGTTGATTTATCGGGACATTTTTAAACGAGATGAAGACGCAGAAGGAGAAGACTGACTGGAGACGATTTGGAGATGACTGGGGAGGAGATGAAAAGGAGTTGCAGGCGAGGTCGTGGCGGATGAAAGGTGGCGGCGACAAAACAGAGGAGGGTTGCGGAAGGAGGAGGGAGGGAGATGGTCGGTTGCAGTGGGGCTGCATGCGAGGGGAAAAGAGGGGTGCAGGCGACGGTGCGGGCGCGACAAGGCGGCCGAGGAGGAGGATGGGGAGGTTGATGGGAGAAGACGAGGAGGCGGCTGGGAGTGGGATCTAGGGCTAGGGTTAGAATTTTGAGTGAGAGGGAGAAGGAAGAAGATGAATAGTTTTTTCCAGCAAGCTAGGATTTGGAGAATGGGCTAGGGTTTGGGAAAAGAGAGAGGTAGGGTTTTGGAGTTTTTTTTTTTTTTTTGGGAAGAATGGATATGAAAAAAATTTGAAGGTGTTTGAAAACTTGAGGCTCTGATATCAAAATGATGTAAAATATTGGGGATCACAAATTCACAATCGCCTTCAATCTAAATAAAAGAGAAAAATTAGGGTTTGATAAAATAAACAAAGAAATACGAGAGATAAAGAAGAACTGATTAGATTTGAGCTTCACGCTCTTGCACAAGATTGGGTTTCACACTCATTGCACCAATCTCAAGATCACAAGAACTCAGATCTAAAGAAATTGAACTGGAATTTTTGGATTTATTCATTCTTTCATTCCATTAGAGAGGTCTTGAGGCTTATTTATAAGCTTTACAAAATTCAGCTCTTAGAATACAACCGATATGGTACTAAATTTCAAAGAAAAGAAAACAACTACAATCATAATATAATAAAGGAAAAATACATAATAATAAACTAGAACCAAAGGGATGTAAACACGCCGTCTTCTAGTGTAGACTCGCTCAAGCGGCATGATGCCCTCATCAATAAATATATTAGCCATTATGATCATTCCATTTTTCTGCTCCTTGCTATGATATTTATTACCTATCTAAAGCGTGATGTATTCAGGGACTTATCTAGGCCATTGTAACTGTTGTTTGTCTTATCAGAGATGAAGATATGTAGATTATTGGGGTCATATTGATTATTGTGATACTAGCGGTTATTTCTGATCATCTTAATACTAGTAATTTTTTTTTTTTTTTTCATTAACAATTGGAATTTATAACTGCCTAGCTTGTTAGCATACGGAAGGCTCTGGATGCAAGTTGGCAGTAGGCTCTTGATGCTAAACAATGCTGAAGGTATCCTGCAATAAAGGTTAACGCGCATGATTAGTTGTGGTAGAGTTTTCATAATATATAATGTATTGGCCATTATGATCATTCACATTTTTCTGCTCCTTGCTATGATATTTATTATCTATCTAAAGCCATAACTCTGGTTTGTACTAATATGATTTATTCAGGGACTTATTTAGACCATTGTAACTGTTGTTTATCTTATCAGACATGAAGATATGTTGATTATTGGGGTCATATTGATTATAGTGATACTAACTGTTATTTCTGATCATCATAATACTAGTATTTTTTTCTCAATTAACATTTGGAATTTATAACTGCCTAGCTTATTAGCATACAGAATGATTTTTTAGCTTTTAAGTTATTGCCTGCATTCTTAGTTTGTTTTATGTATGCTTGCAGGCCCTTGCAACTGAGATGGGCCCGAACACCCGAGTCAACTGCATAGCTCCGGGATTTGTGCCTACCCATTTTGCAGGTTTCCTCATAAACAATCCTGCCATTGTAAGTATTCTTAGAGACAGTATCTGCATCATTTACAATTTTATGTGCTTTCTGGTGACCTCCGTTTATTTTGCTTTTGTTGACCTATTTTGTGCTTTTTGAATTATAAATGGAGATGCCTTTGTTCCTGTGTGTGATATTCTCCTCATCTTGTTTGCATTTACTTGCATATATAGAATAGAATGGCTGGATGTGATGTTCCCTCGAGCATGGCCATCATTGTTTTAACCCGAGATTATGATTTCCTTTGCACCATGAGAATCTCTAACTTTGCCATCCCATAGGATTCCACAAAAATTCTACATGAGGACCTTTTTATATAGCGGTTGAGTTGAAGGTGACAGACACCTGTGACTTAGATGGTATGAGATTGATCAACTAGCTGGAGGAAAATTGGTTAGGTGTTGGACCATGACATGAATGGTGACAGGTCCAAGGCTTGAGGAGTGCCAATAAAAGGGAAATTTTCCTCTGGAAAAAGGGTGTGCTCCCACGTGCATTCATGCATTCAAACACGCACGAGCAACACGATGACACCTGCACATGCACACAAACATGCATGAGCAAGTGTGCGCATCCACACACACACACAGAGAGAGAGAGAGAGAGAGAGAGAGAGAGAGAGAGAGAGAGAGAGAGAGAGAGGTTTAAATGGGTCAGGTTGGATTGGATTATGTAATATCTGAACCCGGACCTGGTAATGAATTCGGATTCAGACTTGGTTCAGGTCAGAACACAAACATGCATGAGCAAGTGTGCGCATCCACAGAGAGAGAGAGAGAGAGAGAGAGAGAAGAGAGAGAGAGAGAGAGAGAGAGAGGTTTAAATGGGTCAGGTTGGATTGGATTATGTAATATCTGAACCCGGACCTGGTAATGAATTCGGATTCAGACTTGGTTCAGGTCAGAACACACCCCCCCGGCCGGGGTCATATTTGGTTCCGTCTGTGATTCAGTTTTATGGATATGTGCATTTATCAATTGAAAATTTTATTTTAGGAGATATATCAATTTTATTATATGAAAATTGAAAAAATGCTACTTCTAGGGGAGATATCGATTTTCCTATCAATAACATCAAGTTTATATTCTATAGATTTATCAATCTACTGTAGTGAAATGCATCATAAATAGCCTTAGCATATAAGATCATATTCTGATTTCGTGTTTATTTACAAATTTAGCTTAGCTTTTAGATCCGAACCCTATAACTGTGTGCAATGTGCGATTAGGTTTTCGGGTACCATTTGCAGCCCTTCTATGTGTGTGTGCACGCATGCCAATCAGACCGGGAAATACCTTTTCTTTCTCTCTTTTTTGTGTGTGTGTGTGTGTGTGTGTGTGTGTGTTATCACGGGCACAGTGTGTCGCCTGGGTCTTCATGCTCTGGGTCTGAATATCGCCACCATTCAGAAAAGTTGATACTTAAGAGGCAGTGGCGTAATGGGCAGAGAAAAATGTAGCGATTATAGTAAGTCATCAGAAAGTAATTAAAAAGCTTGTTGACACTTGGATGTAGCTCTTAATAAGAATGTTTGGCAAAGAAGGATGTGGGCAGGGTTCGGTTTTTATGGTTATAATTTTTTGTTACTCTGAACTCTCCAGATTTAAGTTTCTTGGAACACCTGTGCTTGTTGTCCACTGCCTACCCGCAATTTTTAATAAAGACTGATGTGCAATGCTCGTACCCAGGAAAAGACACTCTGAATAATGTGATCCTCTATTTATATTATATTTCAGCTCCATATTCTCTTGTTCCCCAGTCTTTCCCTATGATATGTAGGACACTTCTCCCACACATGTGGACACGGTACGCATGTCCATCTGTGTGTGTCCGACACTTACAATAATATAGACCATTATTTACTTCAATATAATACGCATAAGATGAAGTATTTTATGGCTTTTGACAAAAGTTAACGATATTGTAGTTTATTTTATGAAAATTAAGTTGTTTTGTGTATTAATATTAGCCTAAACATATAATTCTTAATCAAATATGCATATATTCATAAGAAATTTGCATATTTAGCTGTGTCCTCCATGTCTGGATTTTGGACAATTGCCACGTCCGACACCCCTTGTCCGTGTCTTCAAATCATAGGTCTTTCCGTAAATACTCTGTTCCATCATATTAGTCTTTCTGTATGAGTATTGAAAGCCTTTCTGTTGCTGAGTTTTATATATTTCTGAACACAGAGGAAGGAAATGGAACAGAAAACCCTGCTGAAGAGGCTCGGAGCTGCAGAAGACATGGCTGCTACTGCTGCCTTTCTCGCATCTAATGACTCTGCATACATCACAGGAGAAACCATCGTGGTCGCTGGAGGGATGCCTTCAAGACTCTAGGACTCTGTTTGAAACTCTCATGTACCGTCACACCCGGCGATCTCCTGGGTGAAACTGTTGCTGCTGCTGGAAGTATCCCTTCAAGTTACCAAGAATCATGTCATAGCTCTGCACTGTACCTTCACTGTCGTGTTCGTTTTACCTCTCTTAGAATTCCGACTCGTTTAATCTTAAAACGTAAAACCAGTTTGTAATAATAATAAATGATTCCATTTGACAGTGGAAATGGTTGTTAATCTTGTATTAGTGACCAATGCATCTGAAATCCCTGTGGATTAATCATAGCTTTAAAATATATGGGCAACGTTTTGGCAACAAAAGTTATATGCCATTAAAAAAGGGTCCCTAAATACCTGACAGTGTAGTTTTTCCCCCGCAATTTACTCGACCGCGGACCGGAATTCACCGATGACCTCTAGGGAGCAATACTCGACCGCGGACCGGAATTCACCGATGACCTCTAGGGAGCAAACCTGTGGCCTGATCGGGGCCACGTTGGGGGAGAAGAAATGTTCATGAGACAGTATTCGAACTGGTCGTGAGGAGCATTGTGCTCTAACCGACTCAGGCAAATCGGTTAGAAAATCACGGGGGACTTGACAGTGTAGTTACCAGCAATAAAAATGCTGGTCTTTACATGTTTGTGTATATCTGAGTTTTGCTACGAATAAGAATTAAAAAAATATCCAACCCCAATAATCTAATAATTATTTATAAGGTTTAACCCATTTTGTTTAGGCTAAAACATGTTTTGTCCACGCACATAATTGCAATAAAACTATTTGATCATGTTTAAATGTCTACTATTCATAAAAAATAGATAAAAGTAGACACGTGAACAAAAAGGTATTACTAATTTCTATTTGATTCTTAATTTCTTAATAAATATTAACATATTTGGTACAAGTACAAAATTTGGATAGTTCGAAATTCGAATCAGATAAATTATTGAAATGGGATCTGCAAGTCAATCTTGTAGGATGAAACCCATAGCCACCCCCAAACCTGAGCAATTGAGGGGTGAGAAGTGGGGTTATGGGCACAATCAGAAGCTCAACACCAGACTATGAACTTGTTCACAAAAACCAAAACACTGAAGAAGAAGAAGAAGAAGAAGAAAATACAGAGAGTAGCTCTAAATAAAGTACAAGGAAAAATTATTCAGATTCCTCAGCTATACAATCTACAATGAAAAGATCCACCAGCTTATCAATCGATGTCAACTCAGCAAACGTTCCACGAGTGAAAGTATGATCATGGAATAAGATGCAGAATATGTACAATCATCTTTTATTCCCATTACAATGCTTACAACCTTCACAGCAACAGAACTTGTAAAGCCAATAGGAACAAGATAGAACTAGACTGAATGTGTGGCCCTACCACACACAGCACATACATCCATCCATCCTCTCTTCTTTAGCATTCTTCAAACCCTTTATATGTACATAAAAAAAAGTACATTACCTCGATCTACCTAAGTAGTTTATTTCATCCAAAAGGTTAGAAAAAGAATAGTATTTCCCAATATACTTACGACCACGTCACCAGGGTCACCTCCATTTTCTGTCGGTGGATGTGTGAAATGGCTCTACTTCCATCTCCAGAGGCTGGAGAATGAGAGAGTGCAACAGTATTTACACATGACATACCTCCCCTTCAGGTGTTCTATCTCCTATGAGGATGAGACCTTCGACATACATTGGAAAGAAGCATCTCATCCACTGGCAACCGGTTGAAATGACGTCATGCGGTTGATCGATAATGGTTAGATTCTCGTGCTTCCTGAGAATGCCCATCACACTTGCAGAGCCACCCTCTTTGATAAACCTGTGTCATTGTTATAATAAGTTTTAGACCAGTTGGGAGCACTCGGTAATTGGATAGGGAATAAAGTGTATGTTCACACATTTTCTCTTGGAATAGATCAGCAAAGTCAGCAAATAAGGAACACAGAGGAGAGATTGCACATATGCAGTACATAAGTGAGTACACCCAATCATCAATAGATAATTTACTAAAAAAAGAAAAAAGAACAGGCGAAAGAAAGAAAAATGCACACACATGCACCGCAAGAGAGAGAGAGAGAGAGAGTTGGTACCCACCAAAACACAAACAATAGCATTAAAATGTAATGCAGAGTTAAGTTAAATAGATGACCAATAGTATGTGATGAGTTTCTAGACTGTTGAAGAAGTTTGAGTGTCCTTCAGTTGATTGGATGTGATGAATTGGTAAGTGAGACAAATGACATTTAGACCTACTACTACTGGAAGGAAATGCCACAAACCACAATTACAACAACAAAGAGGATGAGACATTACAAAAGACAAAAAGAATTAAAAAAACTGAGCAAAAGGGCGACCCAAGGGAACAAATATTATGCAACATATTGGATATGCTCATTAGTCGTTACATACATTGCATGGGCAGTGTTCACCTTGGTAATGTCCAGGTATGTGAAAACATGAAGTAGCTGGCAATGTCAAATAACGCCTGGGTTTGCGGTGTATGCTCAATAACTAACAGGATCTTAGGTAGTTCACAGCATAATTCATGTTATACAGTCACAAGATAATCTTATAGCCTGTGAAAATACACCAGTTATGGTTGAATTGATTAGACTGATCAACTTTAAGTTGATACAGTTTGTGACTCTGATATCAATGCTTGACGTTACAGGAAATGGCGGGCTGTCCACTAGCACTTACCATGGGTACTAGTACTACAGTTTATGCATAGTGGGTGAGCCAATGGCACCCCACTGAGATGTGGTTGTGTTTCACACTAACTAAGCTATCATCCACTTTGTGAAAAAAAAGGAATTCATATTAAAGTAGTACTCATGTACAAGAATTTAATCGAATAATTAAATAATGATTCTGGTTTTATTGCTTTAAGGTGACATGTAATATCGACGAGTGCACACTCGGAGATCGGATTTCATTCCAAGTAGGCTGGCAAAAAAGAAAAGCACCTATAGCACATAATATCTAGGTTGCTTAGGACTGGCGTATCCTCGTTAACAATGACCAGTCAAGTTCGATACGTTGCTTCTCTGAAGGTTACTTTTTGGGCTCCGTTTAAGTACTTAACAGGAGCAGGACTATTACATTTTTTCGGGTAGGGGTAAGGAGGATGTCATGTCCCATCCAAATTAATAGGGTGCAGGTTGCGGGTTAATTTACTCACTCCACATGTTTGGTGGTCGGGGGTGTTCGCATAACTTTTTCCATAATGGCCACTTTACCCTTGTGGTGTAAGGTGCTAGTTACAATGTGTTTGGCAATACCTTAACTATGCCAAAACTCTTGTTCCTAAATTGTTAAACTATGGAGACTACAACTCTCTTGACACTCAAACAAATTACAAAGGGCAATTACATATGAAGGTTATGCCCCAATATTTATACATACATAATTGATTAAATATAGAAAGTCCTAAACAAGAGAATCCTTATCATAACAGTGTTCCTCAACAATGAAAATTTCTAAATAGTCACACGTCACCAAATTTAAATATTAGTATATTCCTTAACATAAATCATATCTAGAATAAGTTACTTATTGCATATGTTTGAACTTTGTTTTTCCTCGAGGATGAAGATGGGTGTGAGGAGGGAGTTAAAATGTGTTTGGCAAGGAGTAGGGGAGTTTAGCACTAACTGCCTTAACTATGCCAAAACTTCAGTTTCTAAATTGTTTAACTATGAAGACTACACTTTATACTCAAACGAGCTACAAAGTACAATTACATAGGAAGGTTATGCCCCAATATTTTATATATACATAATCGATTAAATATAGAAAGTCCTAAACAAGAGATTCCTTGTCATAATAGTCTTCCTGAACAATGAAATTTCTAAGTAGTCAAAAGTCACCTAATTTAAATAGTAGTATATTCCGGAATATAAATCATATTTAGAGTTGCTACTTAACATATGTTTAAATTTGTTTTTCCTCAAGGATGAAGATCCTCATAGTCTTATCTTTGAACAGTGTCTACAAAGTGGGTTATCTATAGCTTGGATAATCTATAATGGCTGCACAGACATGGACATGGCAACACAATGTGGACATTGCAAGCTGGAAATTATGACACAATATGGGCAGAGGAAAAGGCAGTTATTTAATATATAATAATCTATTATAATTACTGACTAATCTAAAATAAACTAGAAGTACACATGTAAGGGTAAAAAATACCACCAACACTAAATATTACAAAACAAAATACTAACTACAAAGTACTCTTCATTAGGCTAAGCATTACTTAAAATAACCAAGATGGCATTATTAGGTTCAAAAGAAACAAAAAACATGACTAGAAATCTATCACTTCTTTCTTCTTTCTGGTGGCAATGACATCAGTCTCATACATATTTTCCCCTATTAGTGAAAAGCATTGTCAAAATCTCCAGTTCATCGAGCAAAAGACTTGACTTCTAGAAGGCTGTGATATATCCGGGTCGAAAGTGTCATCACCAATGCCCTACACTTTTGTCTACTATTTTGAATATTCTTCACTTTTCTAGAAAGAAGGCTATAATTAAAATCATCATACACCAAATTTTCAACAGCTTATGATAGCATCGTGTTCCCTATGCTTGACTGCATGAATTATGTTGATAAATTTCTTTCACAACAAAATAAAGATAAAGAGGATGGTTGCCAAGAAAACTTGGCTTTGAAGCAAAATTATGGAGATACATGAACATAACCACTGTCTTTGGATCCACTGTCTCCCTATCTTCCAATGAGTCAAAAGAAGAAAATTCATTGCAACATCCCTAAAAACTAAAACTTGCAAAATTATAATTCTTCCTAAAAATATCTTCTCAACTACATGTTATTTTCTTGTGACTACAAGGCGGCACACAATTTGGACCTGAATAAAGATATTCTAAATAGATAAGAAATTCAAAACACAGGCATGGCTAGTACAAGAAAGAAAATTAAAGAAAGTGATGATTAAATTAAAATGCAAAAGTACCCGGGACTTGAGTGCCCTAAGCAACGGAGGTGGAGTGTTGCTTTTGCTCTAATAGGACATTAAAAATCAAAACCACTACTGCAAATGAGGAATATTTCTCTTTTTCTTCATGATTGTATATATTATCTGTTTCACTTTCTCAATTACACGGTTCTATCTCTCATATATCAAGTAACGATAAGTTTATCCATACCCACACCAAATCATCTGTAAGTTTAAACAAGAGCATGTAGTCAAACCTATCTCGCTAATTACCTTTTTATGTAAGGTAAACGAGAGTATGTAGCCGACCTACCACACCAATTACCTTTTGAGATAACGCACTTTTGAGTGTCTTCCCATTATGTACACGCGTTATTGGCACATGTGATGCAAAGTGTTACAAAGAACAATCAATATCTTGATAGAAAGAATTTTAGATGAAAAAATATTTCAGATAAAAGTAAGATGTTAAATATTTAATGTATTTTCCCAAAAAAAAAGATTAATTATGGAAAACACCCATGTACTATAGGGTTATTACACCAAACACCCCATATTGTGAAAACTTATGTACTACGCCCTCGGGGTTTGAAACCGTTAGTTTTCCTGTTAAAGAGGCATGTGCGGACATGCACATGCCCTCTTAATTAATCAAAATTAATCTCTTTTTTACTTAATCTTAAAATTTAATAGAATTTTCATAATTAATTGTATTTTTCATAATTAATCGTAATTAACCAATCAATCCATCATCTCTCTCCTCCACAGCCGCTCTCCTCCCTCCACCACCGCCTCTCTTCCCTCCACCACCACTGGAGGGAGAGAGGAAGCCCGGCCTCCCCTCCTGCTTCCTCAAGAGGGAAGGGCTCCTCTCCCCTTCCCCCTTCTCCACCCTCCTCCAGCCAGATCCGACGGCGAGGAAGAGAATTTGAACTTGTTTTGCATGCAGATAAATGGAATCCCACAAGCCTTATTAAATGATAAGCATGTTAAGGAATTGAAAGCCATGACATACCGGCCATCTAGAATCCGGTCCACATCCTTCCATCCTGATTCTGACATTATCCCTCCCCCTTGTAATGAATCTTTTCTTACCAGAAATTTCTGATACAAAGCATAGTAAAAGGGTTATTATCCATTTTCGGGTCCACTGTCAGCCTCCACTCCCTCCTCCTTCTCACCGCTGGATCCGACAGCGAGGAGGGAGGAGGGGAGAGGAGCCTCTCCTCGCCGTCGGATCTAGCGGCGAGGGGGAGGGGAGGCGGAGGCGGAGGGGACGAGGGGTCTGGTGGAGGAGGTTGGTATGGAAGGGGGGCTGGTGTGGAGGGGAGGAGGGGGCACGTGATATGCACGTGCCCCATTAAGGCAATAAAGAAAAAAATTTACATAATTGGAGAGCACGTGACATGCATGTGACCCATTTGACAGCAAAACTCACGGCGTCAGACCCAGGGAGGTAACACGTAAGTTTTTTGTAGTATAGGGGCGTATGGTGTAACAACCCCCATAATATAGGGGTGTTTTTCATAATTTACCCAAAAAAATATAATTATTAATTGAGTAGTCAATCATTTAAGTAAATAATTGAATAATATAATAAATATGGCATGAACATAATTGAAAGCTATTAAAAAATAGACCTATATAATAATAACATTTAATGAGAGTAATATAAAGTATGGTATTAGTGTAAACAGTGAAGGTTGAAAGTATAGAGAGAGGAGAGGAGAAGAGAGGAGAAAGATGAAAAGAAAATTGTATTATTATTGATGTGGGTAATGCCCCAAATATATAGGCATACATGATAAGGAAACATATAATCCTAAAAAGACTAGGATAATACATAATATTCAACTTGGAATAGGAAACCAAACTAAAATAGAAAACCAAAATAAAAAAATCATAAAAAAGAGAAATTCTAGTAAAAATAGAAGTCTTATTTCTACTCTAACACCCCCTCAAGCTGGAGCACAGGATTAAACATACTCAGCTTACTACATAAAATAGAAATACCACCACAGCCACCAACGCCAGTCGACACATGATCTTACAACAAATCACAACCAACAACAAACAACCAACTGAGATATATACAAACCTTAAATCTCCCAATGAATGAACAACGAATAACAAAATCCACAACAATGAACCACAAACAAGGACGAACCACGAACGAACAACAACGAACCACGAACGATCACGCAATGATCATCTAATGACGAACCACCATGGCCGCCAGCACGACCACCTCCTCGACCGCCACAACAACCACCATCTCTACCACCACGAATCATGAACAAACAATAACGAACCACGAACGAACCACGACGAACCACGAACGATCACGCAATAATCATCTAATGACGAACCACCATGGCCACCACCATGACCACCATCACGACCACCTCCTCGACCACCACCATGGCCACCATCTCTACGACCATAAGCACAAGCGAACATCCTGTCCATCCCCCGTCGAACTTAGCGAGGAGTTCGATCAGCAGGATGGAAGGAATATGCAATACGTTCAAGTTGATCTGATATCAAGTGAAATTTGAAAGTATAGAGAGACAAGAGAAGAAAGATGAAAGATGAAGAGAAGATTGTATTATAATTGATGTGGGCAATACTTTAAATATATAGGCATCACAATTACATGATAAGAAAATCTCAAATCCTAATATGATTAGGATATACAATGTTCAACTTGAATAGGAAATCAAAATAAGAAACCAAACCAAAATAGAAAAATCAAAATAAAGAAATATCCTAATAGAAAAAGAAATCCTATTTCTACTCTAACATAAAATAACTTCAACTTTTTTATTTGTTGAGGGAGATATGAGAGTGGACCGTGAGGCAACTATTAAGGACTCAAGAGTTTGCATTAAAATAGTAGATTAGGAAAACCATTTATCATAAATTACCAAAGATGGGTGACCTTATTTAATGAGTTTAATCTCTTAAGCTTATGAATCATTGATGGAAATCATGTATCAAAAACCAACTTCAAAGAAACAAACTCATTAGCAATTGTTAATCCAATAAATAATTCACAACAAACTATTAATGAAATTTGCATCTTCAACAAATCTCTATGATCCAATTATATTCTCATATGTCTAAGTTCTCACCATATTCTTTGTAGAACAAGTATCCTTCAAATGTCAGATTCTAAGAGTGCACTACATATGGAGTCTGATAATGCCCGAACATGTAAAGCGACGGGACCCTATGTATGGATATTTAGGAAAATGTCTACATATATTATGGACATTGTTTAAGTGCCTACTCAACATCTTACATTGAAGGATATTTGTGCCCTTAAGAATATTGTGGAGAATTCAAAAAAATGTGTATGAAGAACCGTAAGTGGATTATGGTCACCAAACATACAAGCTTCTTTAAGAACTTTATTGTCAACTAGTCTATTAAATCAGCAATGTCCAATGAGTTAAAATTAGAAAATGAGTTTGTTTCCTTGAAGTTGTTATCAATGACCAAAACAAGATTATCGTCAGATTGTTAAGTTCAAGAGACTAAAACTCATTCAATGAGGCATCCAATATTTGACGACTTGTAATAAATGGTCTCCCTACAATAAATATGATCTAGGAAAGAAAATCCTTGTGAAAATATTTATCTTGGAAAATGATTGGTAGAATAAGGTTAGCTACATAATTTCTTTTACATCTATTTATGATTTGTTGAGGATAGCCAACAGAGATAAACTTTGCTTCACTACATAAAAAGAAAAGAGAGGAAGAGATATCCCCCATAGTTTAAAGTGGTGTTTAATATAGTTATGCATCGTAGGGCAAAAGCAATATTACATCCACTTCATTGTATGCCTACTAATTGCATGGAAAGTAATTTTGCATTTTGGTTTAGCCATCCATTTCTTTCCTTGATTTTCATTCATGAACAACTTAACCCCAATGTTCTAAACTCTCTTGTCTATGTATTACTCTAAAAATGGCTTAGTTTGGGTCTAAATCATGTGCTGTCTTATGGAGATCCAGTGATTGCACAAGAAAAGAACAAAATACTACAGAATATAAATGATGATTTTGCAAGTGTGAAGGAAGAATTGTCTAAACTTTTAGGATGTTCCAACGGAGTTTGCATTTTTTTTAATTCATTACAAGTAGTGTTCTAAATAGCATTTTTAGCGGCCGTTTTAGTGTTGCGGAAATTAACCGATACGTTTTAACCCGATGCAGTAAAAGTTATAGTGACCGTTCTAGCGGCCGCGATGCTAAAAGCGGACTTTTTTACCCAAACAAGCGGTCAAAATGGGTTATCATCAAAGGATCCTCTTAAAACCCGTTAAGTTCCAAAAAAACTCGACCTGCTTTAAGAAATTATCTCACCTACCACCGATTTGTATCTTAAAAAGGCAAGAACCTCTCTCTCTCTCACAGCGATGGCAAGTAACGGTGGGAGAAGCAACAGCGCGACGGACAATCAACGCGAATGAGACAACTTCTTCTCTGTTGTTAGCTACAACAATGTTAGTTTTTTTTTTCTTTTCACAAATTCTTTTTCATGTATACTTTCCAAATTTTTTTCAAAGTGATTATTTATTGATGAAAAATCTCTTTTTTATATGGGATTTTTGAATGTTTTCAACTTTCGACTTTCAATTTTTAAGTATGATGTTTGGGTTTTTTTTTATCTCGAGCAATGATAAAGCTTCGAAGAAACTACTCCCACCCATGGCTTATAAATCATCACTTTAATTCAATTATGGTTTAAATGACACTTAATATCTCTTTCGCTAATCTGAATTTTCTATTTTTTTTTTTGTTAAAGGCGCGCGCGCGAGCGCGCGCGCACACACACACATATAGGGGTTACTGTACATCAGCCGACAGCTGAGAGAGTTTCTCAGCCAGCGGGATGTGGCAACATAATAGCCACGAATTTGACATTGATTTTGGCGGACAAAAATCAAAATATTCCCGCCCGAGTTAGTATCAGTCACTTCAACAATCGCTTTGACGAAAATACCCTCCCTCACAACTTTTTATTGTATGTAAAATCTTTCCTTTCAAAACAATTTACAGATATGAAATTATCAGTTGATCAATCCGAAAAATTTAGTGCTATTGTTTCCCAAATTTTCCGATCATTTTCGTTCAAAAATTAGTTTTTTTTTAAAAAAATATCTGCTAAAGATGGCGCCAAAGAAATCATCCGCAGAAAAAGGTAATGGGGAAACCCAGAAATTTTTTTTAGGGTTGTAAATTTTAATAGTTATATTTTTTTCAGTTTTGATTCCCTTTTTACTTTTTTCAGAAATATTTCTATTTTAACTTAACTTAAATTAAAAGTGTCTGATGAATTTTATTTTTACGAAATTTTTTGATTTTTTTATAATTTTCAAGATTCTTGGTTTTTAAAAAAATAATTAAATATTTTTTTAAAACTTGCGACCATGGTCACAAATAAGAGAGAGATTCGCAAACTTGCGACCATGATTCGCGTTTTAAATTTTTAAATTTTTTAACACAACAACCAAGGTCAAAAGTTTTTTTTCATTCCTTTTTATGTCGACTTGGGTCGCAGTTATCTGAATTAGCGTCTTAGGTTTATGCGGCCTTGGTGCAGATTTTTAAAAATTATTCACTTCCGTTTATTTAAGATTTTTTTACTAAAACTCTGCGACTGACGTCGCAGTGTTACCGTTCGTTTTCTCCTTTTTGGGGGTATGGTCGCAGTCTGTTAACTAAGTTAGCCTGATTGAATATTCGATCCTGGTCGCAGTATGATGATACAAAGACCCCTTCATGGTAAATTATTTGGGTTAATTACAAAATTGCAGTGCGACTTTGGTTGCAGTATATTATATTCTACTAAATTAGATTAATTGAACACTGATATATTACACTGCGACCCTGGTCGCTGTATGAAGAAACAAAGGATATCATTGGTAAATTATTTTGTTAATTAGAAAATAGCGACCGAAGTCGCAGTGTAATATATTAGTACGACCTTAGTCATTTATTATAGTTTATTAAAGATTGTTGTGACCAAGGTCACAGTCTTTTTTTTCTTTTTAACTTTTATATAAAGGTACTGCGACCTGGTATTTTATACTAATGTTTTTAATGTTTCTGCATCTATAGGTAAGAAAGAACTGAAGGTTCGTCCAATGAGATCGAGCCTAAAACCTATGTACGAATTCATAAGAAAATTCAAAAAACACATTCAAGTCGATTTTTTAAATGCGATGAAGGAGAACCCGTTTGGCCCAATTTTCATGGCCTTCTACGATGAGGAATTTGGTGCTGAAAAAGGTCTAAAATCAAATATTAGTGTGCTGAAAATTGTAGACCAGTATGATAGGGATACAAGGACCTTTAAAATTAGGGGCAAACAAATTGAGTTAACAGTGGAGGATGTTGTCCTTACTTTTGGTCTACCTATCAATGAGACGGATTTTATTATCAATAAGACCTGTACAATGAAGCACGAGGGATTATAAAACATTATTTCCCTAATATAAAGAAGATCACGAAAGTATTCATTGAAGAAGTTTTGGATGATCTTCTGGTCAAGAAAAGGAGGACTGAATTAGATGTGATCAAGAATGAACAACTTGAGCAGCAAGTGACTTTAAATGAAATTATAAGAGACAGATAAAGACTTGCAGCTCAAGACTTTACAACAATAATCATTCTATATATGTAGACCACTCTATTCTTTTCTGATAGTAAATGCACGGTGCCGTGGTATATTGTGGAACAAATTGCCAATATGCAGCTGATGAAGATAATATGCTGGGCTAAAGCTGTTTGGCAATTCCTGATTGAGTCAATGGACATTTTCAGGCGCACCACATTTGAGCTGCAAGGATGATACGTGCAAATTATTGTAAGTATGAATATCATAGTTGGCAAACATTGTTGAAATTTGCTTATATATTGACAATGTTTATGTAAAATAATGTAATAATACATTTTGCAGTATTGGCTCTGTGAAAGGGCTGCTATTTTTGAGCCGAGATTTGGTTTGGAGGACAAAATCCCACAGGCAGTAAGATGGGACCTCCAAAACATTAGCAAAGCTCTGGCTGAAATTGATCTAAATAATTTTGACGCAGATATGATAAGTTTTTAATAGTTAGCGACCATATATTGTTCATTATACATTTAAATGGAGTGCGACCATTGTCGCGTTCCTTTGATTAAAGTTCAATGGCGTGCGATCACGGTCGCAATTCCTTGATAACTCGTTATAAATAAACTGCGACCATGGTCGCAGTTATATTTATTTCATTGATTTGTACTGCGACTATGATCGCAGTACGGATTTACTTATCTGATTTAATGTTTATGACTGCGATCAAGATCACAGATTACTTGATAGCTATTTTAGTAAAAGTTTCTTTCATCTGCGATATAACTATAAGATTTGTCTAAGATCTCAGTTTATTTTTTTTCAAATTTTTTGTCAAATGGCCAACATTTCAAGTGATGAAAAAATATGATTGGCCTTCCTGTTGTAGAAGAAGAAGAAGAAAAAGAAGAAGATATAAATATTGAAACTAACATCCCAGCAGAAACAGAACCAGAGCCTGTCGAAATAGTTGAGGAACCAATGCTTGCAGGTTATTTGCCAGCACCACGGGATGAACAAGCTGAAGAAATAGAATTTTTGAGCAATGAAAATCAGTACTTGAGAGTATATTTTTATGATCTAGAAAGAAAAATTGAAAAAAATGGAGACTGAGAAAACTCTCAAGGCTGAATTAAAGAAAAAAAGAAGAGAGAGAAGAGAGGAGAAAATTTAAAAAGCAACAAAGGAAATTAAAAGTGAAAGAAGAAAAAGAAGAGCTACTGAGAGCAGCCACTGCTACGGAGGAGGAGAAGAGGAGGAAGGAAGAGGAGGAGAAGAAGAGGAAGGAAGAGGAGGAGAGGAGAAAAATCATAAAATTCTAAAGGAGAAGAGGAAGAAAGAGCAGGAAGAGAAGGAGAAGGAGAGAATGAAAGAAGAGGAGACGAGGAAGGAGGAAGAGGAGAAGCAGAAAAGGATGAGGGAGCAGATGGAGAAGCAGACAGAAGTGCAAAAGAAAAAGGAAGAGGATTTCAAGCATTCTGAATTTGAAGTATTGTTGGGGAAGATTTTCCTACTTTTTTTTTTAAATTTAACTCAACAGATACTTGAAATCCAAAAAGACAGCTTCTGAAGAAAATATTCAAGAACATACTCTGGCTCAGAAGCAGGTATTAAAAGGAAAAGTTTTGGATTAATCTAAAGGAACGATCGAAAAAGGAGTCAAAGAACGCAAGCGCGCTGAAAGAGATCGTGATGACTTCGACTTCGTTTATCCACAACAAAAAAAGAAAATTAATGAAGATTCTCTTCCACAGCCTGCGGCTCAGACTTCTGCCACTGGTTTTGGCAACGAACAGATTTCAGACACTCAGCCAAAAATCAGAGAATTGACTGAAACCACTACATACAGAATTCTGCAGCAACATCAACAAGCTCTCATCAAAAATTTCTTGGACAAAGCCTCCTCTGAGTAAATTAATTAATTTTATTTAAAATTACATCAAAAATATAAGATATTTATATTAGAACAATCTAATTATTAACTTTTTTATATTTTTCTTACAGTTCTACTGCATATCAGGATACTGACAACGGATAATGGTTGCAAAAAACGATATTGAGGACCTGATATTCAGTAGAGATTTACATGCCAATATAATTCATTTCTATATGAAGCATCTAAAGAGGAAAGGAGGATTAAAAAGTATATTCTTTCGAAGCGAAGCTTGGGTAAACATCTATTTTCTCCTTTATAGTTAATTAAAACATCAAATTTCTAATTAATGTAGTACTTTCAAATTTTAATGGTTAAAAATTCTACTAGTCGCTTTTACTGCTGATGAGGCATAATGATTTGTCTGCGACTTTGGTCGCAGTCCGGTCAATTGCCAAGTAATCTTAAAAAATAAGCTGAATATTGTCAGTTGCGACCTTGGTCGCAGTCTCACTTGCTAAGTAATCTTAAAAAGAAGCTGAATAATGCTACTTGCGACCTTGGTCGCAGTCACAGTAACTAAGTAAACCTTAAAAATTACTCCTGAATATTGATGAATGCGACCTTGGTCGCAGCCAAAAATATAATTAACAATAACCACAATGCGACCTTGGTCGCAGTCATATTTTTTTTAAGCATAATCATTCAAACTACTACCAAATTAGCAATTAAAATATAAGATTTTTTTCATGACGTTTTTAATATTTTGATTGCATTTAATTATTAAATATAAAAAAGTTTGAATTTATTTTTATTTTTACAGCACGGTATTGTATCTAAAAAATAGAGATCTGAAAAATTATTTCATCAATCAGTTGTTGAAAAACTGGACAAGTGATGTGCAGTACATGTTCTTCCCGATCAATCACAAACACAGTGCCAAGCAAGCTGAATTTTACTAGACCTTATTGGTATTTGATTGCCAAACATAAGAGTGAATTTTATACAACTCTTTGTCCCAGTAGAAAAATCAAGTAATATATTAGAACTTTATCAAACAGATGCAAGAACAATGGTAAGTTGATTTTAATCTTGCAATTACTGAATATTTTCATTTAATTTGATTAATATTGATATTTTATTCTATTGACATTGCAGAAAGAAAGGTTATTACAAATTTTTGAAATTGATTTCAATAGAAGGATGAAAAAACATATATAAAATACGCAAGATGTCCCCAACAAGCAAACATGTATTTTTTCTTATGACATTTAACCAACATATTTTCTGTTTATTTTGAGTATAAAAACTAATCTTATGTAATAATTTTCTTGTACAATTTTCAGTGTTGATTGCGCTGTATATGTATGCAAGTACATCGAAAGTATAGCATTTGGTACTCCATCAACAGTTGGTACTGTGAGGGCGACTACTGTACAGAGACTAAGAAGCGAGCTTGCATACATGTTACTCACAGACAAAGAGAAAAGTTAGGATGAAGAAACAGAATTTATAAGGATGGTATTTAAAGATTGAAAATTGACTTAATTTTTTTATTATAATATTGTTAATTCATTCACATACATCATTTTTTTATTATAAATGTATCCTATTTGTAAAGCAGGTCTGTTGGCTTTATTAATGTAATTTGTATACATTTTTATTCATTTGTTATACAATCCACTGAGATTTCCTTATTTCCATTCTATAGATGTAACAGAGTGCATGTTACTTCGCAATAATATTAAAAACAAATAATGAGTTCAGAATTTGTACTACGATCAAACTCGTAGTCATGAACTGGGAAGTTGTATCGACTGCTTATACTGTGACAATGATCGCAATATGCATAATTTCGTCTGTAAAAAATGTATCTATTTATTAGCATTCTAT
The DNA here is from genome assembly GCA_038442645.1 of Agave tequilana. Taxonomy (NCBI): domain Eukaryota; kingdom Viridiplantae; phylum Streptophyta; class Magnoliopsida; order Asparagales; family Asparagaceae; genus Agave; species Agave tequilana. The sequence continues at coordinate 39,230 of JAVJIF010013017.1, read as the reverse complement.
TAATGTAATCGAGACAGCGATCGCGGTCGCAGTTAATGAATCATATTTCAGATCGCATTATGACCATGGTCGCATTACCCAATTCAGAACTCCAAAGTTTTTATACACATAACGATATATGTTTTAAATTTTATTAAAATAATTAAATTAACGAAAAGTAAACATGATCCTCCCTGTCTTTTTCTACCTAAGAAACTAAAATAATAATAGTCTTGCCGTATTCAAAGTAAAAAAGTAACTGCATATAAAAATATATTAACTTTTTAGCTGTTTTTGAAAACTGAAGTCACCTAGAAAGTATAAACTTTTTGAAAAAAGACAGATAATAAATTTACGCCATATTCACGTCATTTGAGAGCATAAACCTTTTAGAATTCCTAGATTATTTATATATAAAGGGTGTCCATTATAGAATAACAAACAGACTAAATTACATTTCTGAAATCCGTCTCTTTCAATTGTTGAAAAAAGATTCAAAAATGTCTTCTCCACCATCTTCACCAGAAAGAAGCCAATCATCTAATGATGATTGGATGTATAGTTTCGAATTGTTCCCTCGCTACGGGTCAGAGGATGAGCTTGATACAGACGACCCGTTCTGGGAGTTCATTGATGAGCCAAAATACTACTATGAAGCGGAAGAAAGCGAAGAGGAGAATGACGATAATGAGGAGGAAGAGGAGGAAAGTGATACAGAGACGAAAATAGTCATAATATGGATGGCGAATCTGATTATGATGGTGATGACAAGGACGACTAGATTAGTACTTTTAAATATGTATTTTGTTTTTATAAATATTTAAGTCTTTTTGTAATGTTAATTGTGTTAATTATAAATATTTTTGACTTAATTTTAGTTTTACTGGTGTCACTTATTCACTAATTTTATTCTTAAGGTTGTTGGAACATGGAACTACGGTGGCAAATTTTAATGGCCTATGTCGAACTTACATGTCAACAATGTGATCTAATCTCTAAGCCAGAAAAATGTTAAAATTAAATAAAATGGGATACACTGCGACTATTGTCGCAGTCACAAAAGAAATAATATCAGCAACCAAAGATAAATAAATGGCTAATTTAAGATTATAATCTAAACTGCGACCAAGCTCACAGTGTAAAATTGAAAAGGTCCAATTTTCACAATATACAATATAATTAGAACCATATCTCAGCATATTAAACTGGTAACATAATTAAAGAACTTAATGTAATATTTCATTCAAACTTGAGAATTAAACAATCCAACTTTCTCGTGAAATTTAAACTGCGACTCTGGTCGTAGTTATGAAAATACACCGCTCTTTTTGTAACTGTTGTAGACTGCGACAAAGTCGATATCAAATAGTGAAATATGAAATGTGACCCTGGTCGCAGTCTATGTTCAATGAACTGAAAACAACATATACGGCAAAATTGTTGCAATAGATTTTTAAAGAAATATTTCAACTATATTCAAATATTATATAATAACAAGAGACGGTGGACACTTGAAAAGCAACATAAATTTCCCGTGAAATGATAGACTGCGACTGCGGTCGCAGTTATGAAAATACACTTCTCATTGTAAATCTTGTAAGTACACCTAGAGGGGGGGTGAATAGGTGTACGGCTAATCTAATGAACAAAATGTGAAAATTAAAAACTAATTTGCAACACACTTAATGTAACCAACGAGTGTAGCCGAATTCCCGGTGAAGGGCTCTGGACTAACTCCTCTTGATTCCTCTGAATAAGAGTTGAGGTGCTATATGAAGCTCTCGTGGTTAAACACAAGTGAGGCACACACAAACAAGCCAAACATATAATATATGAATGAGCAATATGAAATAATGCAAGGCACAATATAAAAGAGAGAGAGAGTAAGAGAAAGTGGATCAATCGCTAACACACGGATATGTTTCAAGGTTCGAGCACACAGCTGTACGTCCCCGCCTTCACACAGAAGGATTTCCATTAACTCGTCCACACAGGACTCCCACACAGGGAGCCTCCACTGAGGATTTGGGGCAATACAATAACCGGGAGTACACAACTCCTCTCTCAACCGAATACAACCTCTCACTAGAGGCAAGGCACAAAGCCACAACAAAATCCACCTCTCAATAGGGGGATAGGCACTTAGCCAAACAACCACAATCCACCTCGTCACTAAGAGGGATACAAACTCAACTTCCATTATCACCTCACAACAGAGGGATACAACTCAATCAACCTCCACACTTGGAGGGATATCACAAATAAAGGAGGGGTACAACACTTGGTGACCTATCTCAACCACAAATAATTTCTTTTCCCACAAAACAAAAATCCTAATAGATAGGATAGCAAGATAGGCTCAAGTGTGGAAAACAAGAGTTTGGAAATCAAAAACTCAAAGAAAAAACTCTTGAGAAAACTTCTAGAATAAATAGAAAAATATAGATCAAAAACCAATCCCAAAAGACTTTCATTTTTCTTGATTTTTCCAATCCCTTTTAAACAAATAAAGATGAAAACTTTGAACGCAAAAACTCTTTTAAAAACTTGGAATTAAACACTAGAGAAGTAGGAATTTTAGCTCCTAAAAAACCTTGTTCAAAACCAGTCCATATAACCCCCAATATATAGGCTAGAAAAAACTAGCCGTTGGGGCCAATAAACAGCCCAGATGGCTGTCGGTCGACCGGCCCGGTCGACCGCCAACGGTCATATTTTTGACCGTTGGGGCAGCGGTCGACCGGCCCGGTCGACCGTGGCCTGGAACAGAGAGCAGAGCTCTCTGCCGATCGACCGATCCGGTCGACCGGGGCTTTCCAGGGAGCAGAAGCTCTCTGGCAACGACCGGGTCGGTCGACCGGCCCTCCAGCCAAACTGGCGTGCACATTCTGTGCACGTCGGTCGACCGACTCCCAGCTCGGTCGACCGGTCCGGTCGACCGGCAGAAGCCAGAGCAGGACTTTTCAGGATTTAAAACTTGGGTTTTTAATTATCAAATAAATCCCATAAAATCTCTAAAAATCCACAAAAATAAGTTCTTATATTCTCTTTGAAATACAAACTTGTTTGAGTAAAAATCAAACCAAGTTACAAACATTTTGAACTCTTTTTGTGTTATGAAAATTTTACCGAAAACCAAATTCCGTATTTTCCAAAACTAGGATTTTTGAAATGAAAAATCGTTTTGTCCAAAACTCATCCAAATATAAAAACATGATACTTAAACAACTTGAAGGATGTTGTATATGGATATAATCTAATATACATGAAAGATATATATATATATATAGAGAAATGTAAATCAGCTGACACAGGAGGCAACTCCCTCCTATGTCGCACTCAAAAATCATATTTTCCGAGTGAATTTTCAAGATCCGACCGCACATTATCATCTTCATATTCTAAGATATACAGATATAAAAAATCAAGTGATTTGAAGTTCGTTTACTTATTGATCTAATCGTTCCATTTTATTCTATTGTTAAAAAACCGTTAATGTTTGAACCCAAAGAAAATGGAGTAAACAAACTTCAAATCATTTGATTTTTTATATGTATATATCTTAGAATATGAAGATGATAATGTGCGGTCGGATCTTGAAAATTCACTGGGGAAATTGATTTTTTAGTGCGACATAGGAGGGAGTTGCCTCCTGTGTCAGCTGATTTACATTTCTCTCATATATATATATATATCAATGTTTTTGACTTAAAATCCAAAAATAAGTTTTGTTAAAATACCAAAACTCCAAACTCATGAAATAGACTATCAAACTAAGTTTGTTTAAATAGTTGAAGCATAAATGTATATAAAACAAATCTAATATACATTAAACCATGTAAACTTATTGATTCTATCTATTCATGAAAACCAAGATTGGTTAAACCAAAAACCGAAAACAAAAACATGAAACTTAAACAAGTGTGTGTGTAGTGAATTTGAGCATATCACACTATCTAATCTTTAACAAATGGATCTAAAACATAAACTAAACTATATACCGAAGTCTTCTTGTAGAGCGTCGTCTCCAAGTCGACTCGATCCAAACGTGATCCACCGAGCTTGACTCCAACGAGTGCTAGATATGAACTTTGACGCTCGGGCTCTTGAATCACTATGTGAAAGCTCCAAAATATCTTTGTTGAAGCTAATCACCTACTAATATCTTGGTTAAGTATCTGAAACTAAACATCACAAGATTATTAGTAAACTATAACTACATGAGTTAATCATCATCAAAACTAGAGTGGAAGGCCTCTGGGCCAACAAATCTTATATATGCAACCAAAGTCGTTGTCAAATATAGTCAAATATGATCTGTGACCCTAATCGCAGTCTATGTTCAATGAACTAAAAAGTAAAATATATAGGCCAACATTGTCACAGTGAAATTTTGAAGTACAAAAGTTTATAAAAGAACAGTAGATGGGAAGCACTTGAAAAGGAACAAAAAATGTGATTATACTGCGACCCGGGTCGCAGTACATGAAATGACTTTCTTTAACAATGCGATCATGATCGCAGTTGATGACTGAAGTTGTAAAAATGAAAACTTTATTCGTTACAGGTAACCGCAACATGAAACTACTTCCTCTGCAATTAAAAGGAAAGGTAAAAATTTGAAACATCAAACATTAAATTAAATTATATAACATGTTTAATTTCATACCAATAATGGACAACCAGTCCTGTAATGGCCTAGCTGTTGATAGTTTTCACACTTTCGATGCTTCATTTCCTTCTGTGATAGAGAATCTTCAAAACCAAACTTAAACCTGGATGCACCTCTAGGCCTCCCCTTGGTTGGTACAGGACCAATTGGATCGCGTATAGTCAATTCTTCACCATCCCGCAGAACAACGACGAATCCACTAGAACCAATATTTGTTTTAGACTGTGATGATTGATATTTATTGACCTGACTTTGTATTCATTACTGATTTCTTCAGCAAAACTTTCCAAAACAGCATCCAATTTTGAAAGATGGATATCAGAGTCGTCCACCATTTCAAGAATTGCATTAAATTTGGAACGAAGTGTCCACAGTTTAGTCGTCCCTCGAGTGCCTTGAATGGGAAAAGACCTAATGTCATTTTCAATTGCAACATTTTCGTAACGCGCATCCAACCTCCATCTCTGTAGTATATAGGATTCTGGTATATGTGTAACGTGATTGCATCACAAGATGTACAGAATATGTCTAGAAAGGATACCTCTGTTTTGAATAACTACAAGACACATCAAGTTCATCAGAATGCTCATAACAGACCTTTTCCCAGGTGTCTTTTAATTCTGAAAATTCACCAACCAAATATTTTGCTCCGGGTCCATCGTGTTCCAACGCTTTTGAAAAGAGTGTCATTACAGCTGCCCATTCCTTTTGGAACAACTGAAAAATCTTCGAGGTATACAACTTTGAAACATATATCTCATATGTATTCGATGTACAGTTGGGCACAGAATTCAAACCCTGAAAGTCTTATTGAGATTCAGAATTACGACGGGCAGTGATAACTTTATCATATTGGTGGACAAATTCAACTAGTTTCGTGTTTGCATTCACAAAACCATTAAAGAAAGAATTAATACTCTCAGACCTCTGACTGGTTGTCATTCCAGCACAGAAAATATCCTTGAGATATGCATTAACCCAGTGTCCACCAATCTGTACATCTTCAACAACCGTCTTCTTCTTCTTTTAAATGATATTTTTCACTCATCAGTCTCCATCGTTCCTCGCATGTGCTTATATCACGAGAGGTGTACCAAAGATGAAAATCAGAGACAAAATCTTCCCTATACTTGTTCGTCATCGGGATTTGTTGCTCGGTAATATGTTTCCGTACATGCCAAAAACAGTACCGGTGCCGAGTAGTTGGAAAAACCATCTTGATGACATCACCGATCTGGGCATCCTGATTAGTAATAATCACCTTTGGTGCAACTCCATGCATGCATTTGAGCCATTTATTGAATAGACATAAATGTATCCCTCTGCTCATCCGTAAACAATGCACAACCAAACAAAATTGACTGTCGATGATGATTCACTCCAGTGAATGGAGCAAATGGCAGGTTTAAGTGATTAGTCATGTATGTTGTGTCAAAAATAATCACATCATAAAAACTCAGATACGAGAAAATTGCTCTTCCATCAGCCTAAAAAATGCTTCTAAGTGTGCCCGCATTGTCAACTTCACTGGCAAAGAAAAATTTGGATCGGAGTCGGCTTTTTCTAGAAAATATTTGATGATCGAAATAAACTCATGGCCAATGTTACTTCTACGGTGACGAGTAAAATCAATAACTTGTTGCGGGCTTACTTCTTCACAACCTTCTCCGTGATTCATTGCATTAACAACACGGGAATTATTTGAAGGGTAAATTCCTGCATCAACTAAATTGCTCATAATGCTTCTGCTAATCTTTGATCGATGTGTCTGATGAGAGTAATAGTGATGGACCTTATCCGGGCTTGATAATTCATCTGAATGAGAATCAACAAACTTGGTGACAACCCAAGATTTTCTGTCAAATAAAAAATAAAAACGCACATGCATCTCAGCAGGACACGCTACTCTAGTGTCAATTCGACGGTTGACTGTAAGCCCATCTTGTCTTTTGTCACACAACTTCTTCACACCCTCCTTGTTGCAACAAAATTTTCTGCAAATAACTTTATGAGGAGGCCTCCGTGACTTATCTATTCCTTTTCTTCTCACGTCAAAACATCTGTTCCTTACATAAGAATTGTAGAAGTTATATGTTTCATCGTCCGTGAAAAATTGTTTCCCTAAAAAAAGATTTGAGCTTCGAGACATTTCTCCATGTGAATTCAGATCCTATAAAACAAATTGTTGAACTAAATAAAAATAAATAATTGAAAATCACACGTCTGAAGTATAATAACTAAAACTGCAACCAAGGTCGCAGATGTAAAGAAATCTGTAACTTCTAAATAAAAGACTGCGACCGTAGTCGCAGTCTTCCGTATTGCCAGGCTTTTTTAAAAACGTGAATAGTAACTGTGAAACTCTCTCATTAGTATATACTGCGACCTTAAGTCACAGTTCTTAAAATTTAGTGTATAAGATAGATATAATTGACCTGGACACGTGTCAGAATTTTAAAAAATAGGACTGCGACTAAAATCGCAGTTATAAAGCTAGCTTTGACAACTAGAAAAATGTTTTTAATACAAACAGTGACCGTGGTCGCAGTTCTTAAAATTTAGTATATTAAATTAGTGATCGCAGTTCATAAAATTTAGTGTATTAAATTAAATAGGTGAGACTCAGATCGCATTTAACAAAACTGTGAAATTGTTTCTGAAAAAAAGACTTTAGTAAAAGTGATTATATTGTTCTGTAAAATGAAATCTAAGTCGCAGTTCCATATACGCTACATAAAATCTTCTACATTTAAGAAATTGCTGAAAAAATGATAAAATAAAAACCTCTTGATCAGCATGCAAAGATCTCAACCCTTCAATACTTTCAATATTCTGAGAGGAAGTTGAACCAGGTGATATATGGTCCATATTTAGATCGGGAGATAGAGATCGCTTACGACTGCGATCAGAATTAGCAGGAGAAGTGGACTGCTCCGACGTCGACATTAAAAAAGGAGAAAAACTTGATCTGAAAATCGCTATTTTCAGAAACAACTTTATGGCAGGAAAAGGAAAACTTAAATCTAACAACGAGCGGTAAAAGAAATAAGGGGAAAAATAATAATAAAAAATAGCGGGACAAGTACCTTTTACCAGGGGCATTTAGTAATTTAACTTATTCCAATAAGCGGGCCGCAACTTATTGGTGTGGCAAATATTGTGCCACGTCACCGCAGGCTGAGAGAGACTCTCAGCTGTCGGCTAATATACATATTTCTAATATATATATATATATATATATATATATATATATATATATATATATATATATATGTTACTTATGTATATTAGTTTTTTATTTAAATACCCATCTCGCTTTAGTGGGGCGCTTTTTCGCTTTAGTGCTTAGCGATATTCCTCCGCTACGCTACATTTTCCGTTATTTAGAACATTGATTACAACATAGGTGGAAACTAGATCCAAAGGACCTAGCCATTTGGAGCCTTGAAGCTTGTCTTCAAAGTGTAGCCTTGAAGCTTCTTAGACAACCATCCTCTTTATCTTTTTGTGAGAACAATCAATCCATATGTTCATGCTCAAGCATAAGTACCAAGATGCCACCCAAGTTGAAGATTTGGTGTATGTTCCTTCTATCGCCTTCTTACCACTAAAAGTGAAGTATATTCAAAAGGAAAAACAAAACAGTGAGACATTAGGGTGATGTTTATGATTCTGTAGAAGATAAATCTTCTAGAAGTTGTTAATCTTTCGCTTAAGGACTAGAGACAGAGACAATGCCTTCACAGATAGGGAGCATATAGACGAATCTTGTCATCGCCAAAAAAAAAAGAAGTGAGTTCTATAATTGTGTTTTCTATTGTGTAATGATGTCATCTTCGTTATATCATGTAACATCTTGAATCTAATAAAGACTGAATTGTTAATATTTTGTTCTATAATATTTAATGTTTGAATTTAGTGATATTTTGACATATAGTATTCTCTTCTCATATGTATACTTTTAATTGAAAAAATCAGTAATTGTAAATTAAATATAATGTTACTAATTATAGTAAATAACTGTTATCTCCCTTGACATGTGGTATCCTATTTTTTTCCAAGGTCATCCTATGTTTGCATTCTGTCTTGTCACTGTCCATTCATTTATCAGTCACAAATAAGCAAATCCCCCAGTCAAATTACATAAATGGGTAGAACGCTCTTGCAAATATCGTGTAACTTATCAAGATGCAGCAAAAGGATCACAATAAGTGCTAAGATTTGTGCATTGATACAAAAAGTGGATTTCTTTATTAGTTTCATTAGTGTAAAATCTCAGTGTTAGTATCGCTATTGGCCAGTGGTGTTTAGTATCAATTTCATCAATATTGGCTGACAATATCAGGCAATAGTAAAGGGTTATACCCAAAAACCTGATACGATACTGTCGATACATATCAGGATTGATTGATACTTCAGATCATGATTAGTTTAATTTTCAACATAATCAATCTAACAAAAGATTTTGGAAATGTTAATTGGAGACTGACCTTACTCTGGCTAGAAACCGAGTAAAAAATGCCCAGCTAAAAAATTGGCTGGTTGGTTTCTTAGTAGGGTTGTTCATGGGTCGGGCTTAAATCTGAACCCGCCCAAAACCCACCCAAACTTTCAGGTTTTATACCAGTCTACCCCCCCGAACCCTATTGGACGGGTTTTCATTTTCTTCAAAACCCGCCAGAACTGAAGCCCAACCTGCCCGAACCGCCCGTTTTTAATATATACTGACTTGATTTTAAACCCGTTTAACTAAATATTTATACATTTGCACATGTTGATATATGTATTTATGCATGTTACGTATATATGTGCATATGTATACACATAATAATACATAATTTTTGCATATATACATCTATATTTATAAACATATGTATCTATATTTATATGTGTGTGTGTGTATGTTTAAGTGTCAGTTTACATACCAAATCATTAGTTTAACTTGTCAAAACCCGCCCAAACCCGATGGGCGGGTTTTCATTTCTTCAAAACCCGCCCAACCCGACCTTTGAACACCCCTAGTTCTTATCATGTAGGGTTGATTTGCAATATAAGACTGCCCAAAGTGTTACTCAAAACACAACCAAATATTGAGGGTGCTAATGCATATTGTTGTCAGATTAAATGGTTAGTTTGCAATATAAGATTGTCCAAAGTAAACTCAACAAACAATCAACTATTGAGGGGCAATATTAATGCAAGCAAGTTATCATCATTGTGTGGTGTTGTCTTGGAAAGAAAATTTCCTTCTTACCCTTCTTCAAGGCGCATTACACGGCCATCACCGGAAAGATTATGATCTATCAGCCAGCTTAAAAAAGTGGGAGTCAGCTCTCTGTTTTTCTTGGTCATATCTACGATAGTTGCAGGTTTGACAAAAGAAACAACTCTGGCTCCATTTCCTGCCCTCACCAGAAATCTTGTCCCAGAATTTGGATCAGATATATAAAAATCTGATACGTGTTTCTGTCACATAAGCAAGATACATGTTATTAAGAGATGATACTTGTTAGCGGAAGCTGTTAAATGTTTAACATGTGTAACCATCAGTACAGAATGTAATAGTGGCATCTAGTTACTCACCCACTCAAGCTATGAACTTTGTCTAGCAATTAAAATCTAATGGCAGTAAAGCAGGAAAAAAGAAGGTTCATGATTGGGCTAGTAAATAACAATTTAAAAAAAGAATAATAAAACAAGTAATTGCCAAGTGTCTGAGGCCACGAAAGGTAAAACAGGTCCGGCACCAATGCACATCATCAGGCCACTTAAGTTGACACACAGAAAAGCAGTTAGGCAACTTGGGCAGGGTCTTGATGCAAGCTGTGGTTAATAACAATAACAGAGACTGATATTCTCATACCTCTAAAAAGTATCTGGCAGATGATTAGACAGATCATGTTCCAAGTTGCAATTAAAGCGTCCTATTTTCGCTTTTAGCATTGATGAAATTTAGGTCACCATCACGGTTAAATCATTACAATGACAATATCAACAAATCTTTATCTCAAAACTTCAGGTTTGCCTGCATGAGTCCTTTTTCCTCCATTCAGATCTGTTGAGGACTATCATCATTAAATCATTAGGTATTAAATGCTATACTAGTTTAGTTGTTCTGCTGAACATTTTCCTTGTGCATACAGTTAAGATGCCTGGACACATGTCGTAATTTGTGACAAGGCCCTAGTGAGATCATACATTCAGCATTTCTTCCACAATTCATCATTCAAGCCAATACCTAGCCAACTAAAGATACAGGCATAGCTTGCATGCTGCAGATTGTGACAGTTGAATGTGGTACAAACTTTCTTTTCTTCATTATAACAACCCGATCTGTGTCCCTCTTCTTCTTTTATTGTTCGCGCATCAAAAAGAGGGGGTCTGTTAGATGGTTGGGAACAGGTATCAATGCATATCTACACAACCCCCGTAAAGTGTAATTCAGGATATCTAAATAGATTAGGATATTAAATTTCCATCCTTAGCTTTTTATCTAAGAATTTGAGTTCGATCAAGCTTAGAATAGTAATATAAATTATTTGAAGTTATCTATTAGAATAAGATAATGATATCTTTTTGTTCACAATTTGATTTTGGTAGGATTTTGTCTTTATTTAGGATTTAAGTTGGATGAGGAATTTGTGTTTTGGTTGAATAAAGAATCCAGATTATACTATAAATAATCTTATTTTGCACTCAGTGTTTGAGTTTGCTTAATGACTATGAGGGTCATGTTTCCTAATTTATTTCTTTGGTTTCTCTTTTCCTTCTTTCTTCCTCGAAATTCTTTTCCAAAGTGCTTTGCTTTATTTTGATATCAGAGCAAGAAGTTGAAAGCTGAAGCATGTTCTGCAACTTGATTTTATTCCACGATCCAAGAGGTGTAGCAATTGAATCACCCTTGAAAGTTTGAGATTGAGAGGAATTCCAATGTCATCACACATCCAGAAGTTCATATTGATTCTGTGCTTCATACATGTCATTGCCTCACTCCGTCCGGTTCTCAGTATTATTGCGCTAGTAGTGTTCTAAAATACAGTTTCATTATGTGTCTGTTCCAACAACACATAGTGCATAACAAGTTTATTCACTGATTAAATAGATTATGTGGAATTACATGAAAATGAAGTTCTAGTATATAATTATACACACACACACACTCACTCACACTCTGTAAATGTTGAAAGTGCCTAAAAAATCATCATAAAACTGGAAAAATATTATAAAACTGTATAAAAAGTTTCTAAAAATGAACAAAGTTATCAAGATGCACATATGAACAATATAAGCTATTGTTCCAATAAAAATACTATAATTCATACACAACGCTAATCTGTTAATATTATAACAAAACCACAAACTAAAACAAACACAAAACTAAGTAAAGAAGGAAGTTAAAAGGAGTTATCTCTTCATAAAATCACATTACCACTTCAATTTCTACTACATAAATACAAGTTGAAAACTTACTTGCAAATGGGATAAAGGAAATATCAGTCAAACTAATTAATTAAAGATCAACTTGCAAAAATATTGAAAGTAAAATCTTCAGCTTAAATTACTAGCCAACTTACTGAAGAAAGCCATAAAGAAGGAATCATTACTTAATAATTCATCGTGGTTCACCAATAATCATTCATCTACCACTTAGCATTAGCGAGTAAAGTAACTACATAAATACATGTTCATCATTGGTTATCATCATTAAGATCCAAATTAACTAGTAACTGCTTAAACAATTCACCACGCCACAAATGTTTAGTTTTGGATAGCATAAAATTTATAAAAAGAATAAACGTGGTGATCACATAGGACCTGCATATGCAGGTGTATAAACCATATAGACCCGCATACACATTCTGTCCACTTTTTTATAGTGCACAATGCAATGGACACCCAGGCAGAGGCCGCATACGTCATATAAACAGTCAAATCTTCTTTAAGAACACAGGAGGCTAGAACTTCATATTTATGGAATCCTTCTTTCTTTATGCCAACAATGTCAAATTTTAAGGAACTAAAGCATAATTCTCAGTTTTTGCAACATACAAAATAAATTACCCTCAATCTATGCACCCCAATGCCATTTCCAGAGGAATATAGGTTAATTTATTAACTCACACTAATGTGGGCAAATTAAAGGGATATTATGCTAATAACTAAATCTTGTTTTATCTTGTAAATCACAAGAACTAATTTAACAATGATTTATTTGTTAAATTTTACCAGTAGTTCATTTTTCGTTAAGTGTTGGTAACAAAAGAGTATATCTGAAATATAAACTCAAAAACACAAGGTCATGTATGGAAATATGTGAAATGCAAGGTGAAACATGTTAAGTGTCTCAAAAACAAGGACTCATATGCTAGAAATAAAAAAAGAAAGCAAGCGCCAAGCAAAGCCCTATTAAGGACTAAGGAGTCACAGAAAGATTGACCCAAGATAACATAGGTGGCATAGTTATGTTGAGGCACCAGAAACAACGTTAGTACAGAACCTGAAGCGTAGGTGCAAACAAGGAAAATGAGGAATGCGCTACTTAACTTTTTCTCTTCTTTTTCCCCTTTTCTGTGGACCTTAAAGTAATATATCTACTGAACATATTAAACAAATTGAACAGATATCTTGCATTCAAATCCATTTAATTGACCAACCTAACACGTTTTAGTTTACAGGTTCATCGTATATTCAGCTTCAGCACTGCAATTGATAGCAACAATCACAGGTGGCTAGCCAGTCACCATGCTAGAGCAGTAAATGGACAACCACTTCAATGATGTAGTGGCTGCTCCTTAAAGAAAAAGGGAGCATGGGACGATAGAGATATGAGAAGATGAGAAGTAGAGAAGATAAACAAATACCAAAAAAGATGATAATGAGAAAAGAAAAGAGAAGAATCAAAGAATGGACGAAGAGATAGAGACAACAAGGAATTCAGCGAAGAAAATAAACCCTCACAAGAGAAATAGACGTTGGGATTTGTGCAAACAAATAGTCCCACATCAGCTAGACATGGGGATGGTCTTGAGTATATAAAGATTTGAGCAACTCCACCTAAAAGGCTAGTCTTTTGGGATGGTGCCTCAAGTCCTTACAAGTGGTATCAGAGTCATGCCCCGAACTTAGTCGTGTGTGTGGGTATTTTTCGATCCCCCCAGGGCGCAAAAGACGCAATATACCCCTGTAAATCTAGTTGTTTGGCAGCAACAATCCTGCTTCACGTAAGGCGTATATGTCTAACGCAGTGAAGAGGATCTTGATGGAGCATATGTCTTCCAGGTGTGAAGATGAGTTTACATGGAGACTTTTTGTTCGAGAGGGGAATTGTTGGGATTTATGTAAACAAATAGTCCCACATCAGCTAGATATGGGGATGGTTTTGGGTATATAAGGATTTGGGCTACTCCACCCAGAAGGCCAGTCTTTCGGAATGGTGCCTCAAATCCTTACAAGTGGTATCAAAGCCATGCCCCGAACTTAGTCGTGTGTGGGTGGGTGTTGTTCGATCCCCCCAGGAGGGCGCAATAGGCGCAGTATACCCTCGTAAAGCTAGATGGGCTCTCGAGGATTTGATATTTGTGCTCCTGCTTCACGAAAGGCATGCGCTATCAATGCCGTGAAGAAGAGTTACAAGGTTGCAATCTTGCTTCACATAAGGCGTGTATGTTCAACGCAATGAAGAGGATCTCGATTGAGCATATGTCTTCCAGGTGTGAAGGTAAACTTACAGTGAGACTCTTTGTTCGAGAGGGAAATTATGGGATTTATGCGAACAAATGTCCCACGTCGGCTAGACTTATGAATGGTCTTAGGTGTATAAGGTTTTGGGCTACTTAGATGGATAATCTTTTGGGATGGTGCCTCAGGTCTTTACAAGTGTTGAGCATAGTGCGAACAAATAGTCCCACATCGGTTAGACTTGTGGATGGTCTTGGGTATATAAGTGTTTGGGCTACTCAACCTAACAAGTTAACCTTTTGGGATGGTGCCCAAGCCTTACAAGTGGTATCAGAGCCATGCCCCGAACTTAGTCGTGTGTGAGTGATGTCCGACCCCCCCAGGGCACAAAAGGTGCAGTAGGTCCCTGTGAAGCTAGTTGGCTTTCGAGAATTTGACAACAGTGCTCATACTCCACGTAAGGCGTGTCGATCTCTAATGTGGTGAAGAGGAGTAACATGGTGCAATTTGTGCTTCACGTAAGGCGTATGTACCCAACGCAGTGAAGAGAATGTTAATGGAGCATATGATCTTCCAGGTGTGAAGATGAGCTTACAAGGAGACTCTTTATTCGAGAGGGGATTGTTGGGATTTGTGCGAACAGATAGTCCTACATCGGCTAGACATGGGGATGGTTTTTGGTATATAAGAATTTGGTCAACTACACATAAATGGCTAGTCTTTTGTGATGGTGTTTCAAGTCCTTATAAGAGGAAATAGAGAAGAGACGAGAGTAGGAAAGAGACGACAATAAGAAGGAAGAGAAGAATTAGAGGTGGAAAAGAAGAAAATGAGATGAAAAAGTCCAACTCCTTAAAAAAGAAATGAAATGATATGGGAAACGAACGGTTTAGATTTAGTAGATTTGAGATTTTTTATTTAAATTAGATTTGGATAGATTTGATTGAGATTTAGAAGTTATATGAATTTAAATGTGGTTAGATTTAATTAGATTTGGTGAGATTTGATGTTATCAATAATTGCACGTATAGTATACGTTGTAGGTTATATATAGCCATGTAGTGATATTTAAAAATGATTGAATGATTATGATAAAAGAATGAAGGTATTTGCTTTGGTATTGATGTTAATCCTATAGATTGAATCATAGGCGGTGAAGTCAAGATCCGGGTTGCGATCCGCGATCATATCTTTCTTTTTCTCTCTTGTTCTTCCCCAATTTTACAAAATTCCCACCACAAATCCTAAAATCTCCCTCCGTCTCGCATCAATTTGGTATCAGAGCTAAATTTCCTGCTATTTTCCTTCCACAAAAATCCACTTCAAAAAAAAAGTTATTGTTCCCGTGAACAACAGAACAGTAACTTTACTCTTCACAGTTACTGTTCATTACAAAGCACAGCCGCAGTCCGAGGTCCGTTTCGGGCCCGTTTGGAGTTCGATTCGAGTTTCGTCTTTTAGCTTTAAATGCATGACTGAGTCCCAGAGCTACAGGTAATATTTTACAGCAGTTGAATATCAGATCTGACCTCCACAATCTTCTGATTGGTGCCGGTACCATCCTCGCAGCAGAAAATTGGCATTTCAACCCCGTTTCCAGTCCGATTTGAGTCATGTTCGAACCGTTGAGATTCTTGGGTAATTTCTGAGTTTCTATTCTGAAAGTTTATTCATGAAATTTTACTTTTATGAAAAATATATAAATACTGAAGCTGATGGCAAGGAAGTGGAAAGGGATATGTATGCGGATCTCTCATATTTTCGGGGTTCTAATGATCAGTATGGATATGAAAAGTGGAAAAACAATCTGGAAGATTTCTTCAGTTATTTTATTCTAACATCTCAATAGAAGTGTCGCTATGCCCAAATAAAGCTTGTTGGAAAAGCTTATTGTTGGAGGAAAGGCAGCCATATCGACTATCGATGTTAGTTTGTTTTAAAAGCTCTTCGTGTTTTGTATTCTCTATACCTTCTATATTCATCTGAGGAAGATTACAAAGAGCCAACAGCTATTGATGAGTAAGAACCAACAGCTGAGCCAGAGTCAGAGCCAACAATTGTTGATGAGCCTGAGCCAGAGCCAGAGATACAAAAGTCTCTTGTAGAGATTTCAGCAGACTTCCCAGCGGAGCTTGCCATGGAGTTAGTGTCATCTACGCCAGTTGTGAGGGTCCCCTTGAGATTGCCTAATATATATGATCCCTTGCAGATCCTTCTAGAGGTGACAGGTCCACAGGAGTTCGGATTTCTTATGGTACAGAGTACAATCAATCCAGTCTTCATCAGGAATGATTTGCCTCGGCATTCTTCATGTGCCTTGCTCGAGATACCATCGACCACAGCCGATTGGTCATGGAAATTAGTTCCACCTCCACCACTTTGGTTCAGCCATGACGCATCGATACTAATTCCTCGATCACCACCTTGGCCTGATTGAGGATTCGTGATGTGGTTCAACCCAGTTGTGCTTACCTTCTACCTACCACTACGTTCATCGGAAATGAATGTTTTTAAGGCAGAGAGAATGATGGGGGAAACAAACGATTTAAATTTAGTAGATTTGAGATTTTTATTTAAATTAGATTTGAATAGATTTGGTTGAGATTTAAGAGTTATTTGAATTTAAATGTGGTTAGATTTGGTTAAATTTGGTAAGATTTGATGTTATCAATAATTGCACGTATAGTGCATGTTGTAGGCTATATATAGCCATGTAGTAATCTTTGAAAATGATTGGATGATTATGATAAAAAATGAAGCTATTTGCTTTGGTATTGATTTTAATTCCATATATTGAATCATAGGCGGTGAGCCAAGATCCGGGTTGCGATCCGCTATCATATCTTTTTTTTCTTTTCTTGTTCTTCCCCAATTATACAAAATCCCCACATTAAATCCTAAAATCCCCCTCCATCCCATGTCATGAAACCTCCCAAAAAGAGATGGTAGAAAAACTAATCACGGGCAGAGGGAGCGAAACAAAGAACCGAAATGCAAAAACAACGAACTACGAAATTAACTCTAGTCCCCACTTCTTCCAAGAATCCCAATGACATTTGTCCTAGCCCTCTTCTCAGCAGTAGTGAGTCAGAGAAAAACTCAATACCCACTTTTCTCTAAACATGGTTTGCAGGTTTTTCTGGGTTTCCAGTGAACCCAGCAATAAACACTGAATCAACACCGCAAAGCACCTTGTCCCTTGAGATACCAGTAGCACTCGAGATTCAGCAGAGCCTCCGTAAGGCTAGCGTTGTGCTACCACACCAATGTTCCTCGGACCAAAGGTGTAGTTCCTCGATCACATTGAATAACACTAGAGTGATAGCTAACAAAAGTAATTTGAAGAAACTTGTGATACAGGATCGCTCAAAGAAATAATGTTCAGTGAAGAGCTACCCTAGAGTTGGGAGAAAGCTTGTACAATCATACACAGTGGGTTTAAAGAGACTCTTTAGCTTTTAATGACTAGCTAATACTCCAGTTTCCTCCTCTTAATAGACTCAGTACGACTGTTAAAAAGGTATAAGGGTCAGTTTGAAAATCTTCATCTTCCTTAAAGATCCTCTTAGTGGCTGATTTCACTTGAGGGGTATCCGAAGCAAGGAATCCATCCCACCAAACAGGTTCTTCATTCAGGTCGAGTTTTTCCATTTCCCTTCACTTTCCTACCCTTTGATTTTTATTCATGCATATATGCCACAATGAGCGTGCGTGGTTGTACAAATCCTTGCTGATGGTGAATGATAACAATCTGGCAAAGCCCGAAAGCTATCAGTTCTGGTTCACTACTTGAGAAAGTGTTTACAGCCTGGTGCATCATTTTACAGCTTTGAACCT
This sequence comes from Agave tequilana, assembly GCA_038442645.1. Classification (NCBI taxonomy): domain Eukaryota; kingdom Viridiplantae; phylum Streptophyta; class Magnoliopsida; order Asparagales; family Asparagaceae; genus Agave; species Agave tequilana. The sequence continues at coordinate 21,064 of JAVJIF010013017.1, read as the reverse complement.
CACTTTGAATCCTTAATTTGGCAATAGGCTATTTTCTAGTTCACACATTCATCCACTGTTTCCTTTTCATCGAGCCAGATTTTCTTTCATCCATTTGTGAGATACACATTTTGTTTCTTTTAGTAACGCTTCTTGGGACTTTGTTCTCTCTAGCAGCAATGCATTTTCTTCTACCATCAGGATGACATTACTTGGAATGTTCATGTGAACATAACTGGATAGTCTTTAGATCAAGACCTTTTTTTAGACACCCTATTTAGCATGAGCTATGTGGGACACACTGATGAAGTGGATCCTATGTCTCATCATTATGGTAATGATTCAATGACCACAAGAAACGGAATATGAGAGTTGATGGTTCTAACTCATCATATTAAGTCAATTTGCTCATCACTGTACCTATTTGTTCTCCTTCTATATGGTTTCCTTCTATATGACAGAGTTATGTGGAATAAGCTCTCGTGTGTGTGTTGGTTGATCCAAAGAGAGCCTACTTCTTCTCAGGGGTGTAGCCACACTTGAGGTTGGTCTCTCACTTATTTCCGGTGTCTTTCTTTCTATTGTTTAGCATGTTTCAAAAAATTGACCAATATATTGATTTTAAGGCCTACTAATACGATACATGGAAAATATACGATCATCTCATTTTTGTGTCGATATTTGCATATCAATCGATATATCAGCCGATATGAACAGTCAAATTTCAGTCAATAGTGTATCTATTTGTTCATGTTGGGTTTTTCTTTTAAAAACTCGGTTTTGGCCCAATTTCCTGCCAAACCAAGCCCAGATCCAGTCCGACAACATCTCTTTATCCCCACATTGGAAATTCAAGCTCTAATCTGATTCAGCCTGAATAGCGACTATGAAATCCAACCGAGAGAGAGAGAGAGAGAGAGAGAGAGAGAGGTGATGTTGCTGAACTTTGATTGAATCATTGGAATTGCTGCAGCATCGAGATCGAGAGGAGATCTTGCTCTCTGTCAGACCTTCTTAAGGAACAACTTTTACATTTTTTTGGTATTATTACAATGATTTTTTTGCTATTGAAGTTGGTGTTGCTTTTATTCTTCTTCTTTCTCCTTCTCTTCTCCTCCTCACTCTTTCCGCTGGTACTTCTTCTTCAGTTATTCCTCATCGTGCCGCCTCCACTGTTTCTTTTCTATCTCTTCCCATTACTACTGCTCTCACTATTGTTGTCGAGTTGCTCCTGTAGTCCCGCTACTGTTGCAGTGTTGCTCCCGCTACTGTTCAGTACTTCTTCAATCTTCCTTCCACTCATTTTGTTGTTTCTATTATTCTCCTTCTCTTTCTTTCTACTCTTAGAAATTTTTTTTTGCAAATTTGTGATTTTATTGCATTGTGCTTATCTTTTATATTTGAATGATTTTTCATGTATGTTGTGACATAATGATTGAATAGATGACATATCAAACTTTATAATTATCAATATTTATACATATAGATCGATATCCCTGCTATATCGCCCGATATTCACTATCAGATAAGAAAAAGGCCCTAAAGATATGAACTCGATATCTGATATTTAGAACCTTTGTCTAGTCCGAAGCTTCATAACTAGGTTTCTATGATGTTCTCCATGCACCCTTTTTTAATCTTTGGATTGTTCACATTGTGAAACAGTCTCTCTTCCCTTTCCACTTAGACTGATGTTCACTCTTCATTTTGATCCATTCTGGCATGAGGCAACATCTAGGATCCTAACCATGTCACATTCTAGATGTATATTACTTCTCATTAACTATTACTTTAATCTCACGACTACTTAGGCATGGAAAGTTTCATTTAATACAAATGATCAAACATTATTTCCCAGCAGTAAAGTCTCTAATAAGAGTTTTCCCTCTGTAATATCCCTAATCTAAAATACTGTATTTTTAATTTTCTAAAGTATTTATTTTGTTTTACTAGTGATATTATGATTATTTATTAACTCAAGTTACAGTACAAATTATTTTAAGATAGTAAATAGTATTTTATCCTTATAATTATATTTGGCATTTTATGTTTACCATTATGACTTATTAGCATTTTAATTACTAACTAGTAATTTTGCCATTACTATGGTTATTATTATTTATGAATAATATTATTAGAGCCATTATAATATATTTGTTTATTTTAATATTAGTGCTAGTATTAGTGGTAGTATTAATTGTTAATTATTATTTCTATTATTATTATTATTTGTTCTTGATGGTATTATTATTCCTTCTCCTTCTTATCCTATACTCATGTCCCTTACCCATTACCCTTTTTATCTTTACCCATTATCTTATCATACCCATAGACCCGTTAATCCAAACCCTCAAACCCATACCCATATTATATAACCATTACCCTATATATATTATTCCCTTAACCCTAATCCCAAAAACTAATCCCTCCTCCCCAACACCACAGCCGCCGCCCCATTGGCTTGGCCGCATCCAGCAGCGCCCATGAGCACCACCCCTCCTAGGCGAGATCTCCAGCGCGCGCTGCGGAGCACAGCCCTGCTCCCTGCCGCATCCAGCAGCGCACCCCCGTGTGCCCCGTCTTCCCCGTGCATCTCCTCCTCCACGTCAACGAGCCGAGCTCCTCTCTCATGGCCGGATCATCCTCCAGGCCGCCTCCCTTGCAGATCTACCAGCAGCTCCTCCCCGGCATCTCCAGCACCCCAATAGCACGGATACATGGGTGAGTTCGAATACGTGGACGATCACAGGGCAGGGAAGATTGTGGTTGAGCTGAATGGCCGCTTGAACAAGTGCGGTGTCATCAGCCCTCGCTTTGATGTGGGTGTGAAGGACATTGAACCCTGGACTACTAGATTGCTTCCTTCTCGACAGCACTGGCACATCTATTATGAATGCCCTAGGAAGGAGGCGCCCTCTACCATGGCCTTGCCTTGAGTCTTGGCCGAGTGTAACATAGCCATGGGCACTGGATATTACACTTCTTTGTCTTTGAGGTAAGTTTTAGCATACTTATTATATTTCATCTCTTTTTGTTTGCATAAATGCAATAGATTTGTGATTGTTAAGCTTTTATTGAAATGGTCCATGTGGAATTTAATTGTTAAGCAAATTCTCTGACATGGAGACTATAATCAGAAAGGAGAGTTTTCATTGCATGTGCGGGAAACATCTTACTCCGAACCATTTTCCGGCTCTCCGCGGGATGCCATGGATCACCGTCGGCGAGCGCGAACGCACCCCACGCCCTTCGCGGCGAGTTGCTCTATCCAACGACACCCTCCGCGGTCCCGTACGCCTCCGTCGGAGTCTCCATCGGTACGCCGCAAGATGCCCCGAGGTTAGCTTTATATTCATGTATAATGGCAATATCGTAATAATTGGGAAGTTAATAAATGTGTGTTTGTGTGTGTGTGCGTGAGTGACTTTGGTATTTGGATGCATGCATGTGTATGCATGATGTATATGAATGCATGAATGTTAATTAATGTGTATAGGTATATGGGTAATCATGCATTAGTATATATGTAAGTAGATAATATGTAGGCATGTTTATATATATGTATTGTTGTGTATGCTTGTATATGTATGTGTACGTGTACGCGTATATGTTCGTATGCACGTGTGGGTGTTTAGCATGTATTTATATTTATTGGTATGTTCGGTTACATGCTACAGCATTTCGGATTTGTTCGGTGAGATCCGAACCCAGCTTCAAGAGACCCGGACACGATTTGGATTCGTGTCGTTGTGGACCCGATACATAAGCAATCTGAAGACCGATGCATGAGATGATTCGTAGACCAGTACCAGTCCGTGCAATGAAGGCCAGACAGCGATTCAACTCCGGAACTACGTCATTTCATGTGAGTGTTTGCTTTTGTCTCATTTTTCCTATTTACCGTTGTCTACATGTATTATGTTTTACTTTTATCATTTCATGTGTTGATAGTTGTCACTATTGGCTTAGGCCTAGTATTGGATACCCTGGACTGTGACTTGATTTGATCTACTATCAGTTGAACTACGTTATATTTGAGGTTAGAGGACATATATTAGGCATAATGTTTATTGGCAGTTGTTGGTGATTATCCCGACTAGAATTCCTATGGATATCAAGAAAGTGTTAGATATGACATGGCTTTACCAGTATACTAATTTACTGATACTTGGATTGACATTGACTTAGTTAGAGTTGGAGTTGACCTGTGATATATTTTATATTGAATCTTGACCGGTTTTTAAAGGGAACTGATCTTGTTAGATTGTCATTATGTGTTATGTGTATAGCTTACCTTTGATATAGATATATAGCATGATCTTATTTTAGATTAATGAATCAAAGACCTCCGAATTTTCGTAATTATACTGAGTGAGTATTGATTATCTTATCGATGTTGGATACTAGATGTGGAGATGATCAAGATTTCTTATTGATTGAGGATGTTACTCTCTTTAGCTATGATCTTGATTATAGTTGGATGAATCTGATTTTAAGGATGTTTCCATTCCTCACTTGTGATCTCGGTATCTGTTATATTAGTTGATTTTGAGGATACCAATAGACTGCTAATTATTGTTGTTACTCACTGATGGGGATAGAATTATTGTGAGTGAATTCATCGATATCGGTGATATTATATTCAGAGTTTGATAGCTTTTACTATTTGATCTCAGTTATTGGTGGTTATAGGATTAGAACAGATTGGTATCGAGGAGAGGACTAATTCGATTCATTGAGATGGTGGTTTACCGTATTGGATTACGCTGATATGAAATTGATACTTAATGATTCATGATGACTGTATTGAGACTATAAGTTGATGGATCAGTTACTGATATCTCTTTAGTACGGATGGATGAGATTATGACTAGCTTTAGTTGAGACTGCTTATGAGCAGTAGCAGGACTGTTACTGTATTATTCATGTTACTGAAATGTACTGGGAAAAGATTGTTTGACCGTAACACCCTGTACAGTCCTATTGTTCATCGTGTACACGGTTACTGTTACTGTTCACTGTTACTGATATTGTTCACCGTGTATACGATTACTGATTGACTGTTACTGTACTGTTATCGTTACTGTCACCGCATTGTCCCAGCGTTATATGTAACATGGGTATTGATTGTTTTTACTAAATTAAATAATAATGAAAATTGAACAACTTACACCGGGATTGGGGAAATTGATGGAGGAGACAGCGTCTGTATTTTGGGTGGACCTAGGATACAGGTTGCGCAGCCGACTTACGGTTCCACTGCAGGGTTCCGGGGGATGACTGACATCCCATCTGTTTACTGTTCCACAGTGTTACTGTGAGTTTACTGTTCCACAGTGATACTGTGAGTACTGTTACTGTTACTGACTACCTGGCGGTAGGGCCTAGTTCAGCGCCAGGCATCTGGGCCGTGGTCCCGGGTATGTACAGGACCCACCTAAAACATAGACAATGTCTCCAACCGATCAGTTTCAATAACTTAGAACCCTGATTGACACATGTAGTAGGCGTAGTATGGGATGCGTCTATTACAGGTGACATTGGTGTTCGCTGACATAATAAATGATAATGAACTGTTAATGTTTTATGACTGACCATAATTACCTGATTGTACATTCATATCACTGTGATAGACATATAACTATAACCATGACCGGGTTGTATAACAACTAGTGACATGCTAGGTTACACATGTTGACATTAGTTGTTTCGTTACAGTATTTTACTTGTCTTTTATCTGTACTTATCCATGTATTGTTATTCAGTGTTTATTTATCATGTTATTTAGTGTTGCAGTTATCTATTATTATTTTATGCACATTGTTTATGTCACGAGCTTTTCCCTTTTACACACACACTCACCATGGTCGCGTTCTGACGACCCTGGATTTGCACGTCCAGATATTGGACATTTGTTTCTGTTGTGCAGATGTTCGTTGCGCTCATATATATTGCGAGGAGCTTGAGTCTCTCTTTTCTTGATTATAGGTATTCTTGTTCTTTTATTCATGTTATTTCCTGATTCTATCCTTATTGCATTCATCTGTCCTTTTTCCTTTCGTTATTCATCTGCTATCATTGTGTAGCCTTTCATGTATTATTGCAGTGACCATTGATTATTATGCTTCTGATTTATAGCTTGATCAGGTTACATTTAAGCTTAGCGTGTATACGTGGGGTATTTTCCTCGCGTATATACGTCGCCGACCTTCGTCGCGACTCCGTTTCCGCGGATTTTTGGGAAGCGGGGCGTGACACCCTCACTTCAATACAATTGCATTCTTTCCCTCACCAGTGATCAAGAAATTGACTTTCAAGTTAACAAATCTTCTCAAGTTTATTGTATTTGTTTCTTTAAACTCCACCTGCTTTATGTTTATTGTCTTATTCTTTTACCGCAGGTTCCAAACCCAAATAAAGAAGGGGAATTGCAATAGATACAACCAACACCAAACTGTTGGAAATCAATCCACACAAGTTAAAAACGGTTGGGCCAGAGGCACAGTTGGAAGTCCAAGGTTCAAGTCTAGACTACAACCATTGTTATAAAAAAAAAAAACAAAGGAAAGTTGGCAATGATATGAAGAAGTACAAAAGTTTCAATGCAAAGAAGGAATCTCATGAAGATCCGCAAAGTCAAGAAATTATGAAACTGCGAAAAATATAAGGTTGCACAGAGAGAGAGAGAGAGAGAGAGAGAGAGAGAGAGAGAGAGAGGGTTCCTTCGGGGAAGATCCAGAAGCAAATCCTTCCCAATCAAATTTAGTTATAGGAAAATACAATTGAAATCCACTTTGCTCAAATTGATCTATGTCATTTAACATGTATAAAAATAAAAATAAAAATCAAGTGACCTTAATTTTTTTTGCTTAGGCAAATCGGCACTAAATGAACCCTCATAAATCGCAAGTTATTCAACTTCTAGTCTAGAATATTTGAAACATAACACAAATTGGTGTGAGGGGTTTTTAAGTGTTTAGATCATGATAAAAAGTTTGGATCAACAATTTGTATGTCCTGAATCATAAATCCAAATAACACGCTTTAGCATTTCATTTTCCAACTACTTAATGCATGGGAAGAAAAACTCAATCCTCTAAAACTTGATTTTTGAGCACTACAAGTGATATAGATCAACTTCAATAGGAAAATTTTGCATCCACGTCCTTCCAGAAGCACTGCTCTCTCTCTCTCTCTCTCTCTCTCTCTCTCTCTCTCTCTCACTCTCTACACACACACACACGTGTGTGTGTGCGCACATGGACAAACAAATACACATTTTCATACTCTTCCATACATGCACACATTCATTCACGCAAGCGCGGGCGGAGAGAAGGGAGAGGGTGCTCCCTCCCAAAGAAGTAGGAAGTGAATCCTTCCCATTCAAATTGAATGATAGGAAAAATAGGAGGTAGGAACCAAGTATAAGAAGAAGGATGAGAGAAAGGTGGAGGTATTACACCCCGCACAGTCAAGTCTTCTTTAAGTGAAAACAAGATAGCTATAGAACTTGATATCCGTATCATTGAAAGTATCTAGGACAAAAAAAGGAGCCAGTGTGGCTAAGTTAGTTATTCAACAAGATTATAAAAAGAAATTAGAAAATGCCTAGGAATGGAGGTGAAAACATTTTGGTGTCTTGTCGTAAGAGTAAATGAGACAAAGTTGCACAAAGTAATGCCAAATCATGGTTACAAGCCATACCATAAAACTGCTAAAGAGAATAATCGACTATCATGGACGTTAAATATGGTTTCTACTAGTTACATAACATTGATGTGATTAAGGATACATTTGATAAGGTACCTAGCATTAAAACAATCTAAACAAAGACATATTCATTCTTTATTAGTAGGCTTACATTAAGGGTCTGTTTGGTTATCGTAATTGGCCGTAATTCGTAAGTTGTAATTGGTAAAGTCTTTTACATTTGTAAATGAGTTACATGCATGTAAGCTTTATGGTGTTTGGTTGGTAATATAAAGTTGTAAGTGGAAAAGTGTATTGTGCTTTACGGTGTTTGGTTGTCGTAATGTGTAAGTCGTAAGTGAAAAAGTTGATCACAAAATTAACTATTTGGTAATTTAAAAAGTTTTAATATTGCAAATAAATATTAAAAATGCTAAATATTAAAAAAATTTAATATTAACATAAAAAATAATACAAATTTGCATGACCACAAAATTAACTGTAACTAGACTGTAAGTGAGTGGTAATTGGGTTGCAAGTGAGAGGTAATTGGGTTGTGTAAGTCTTTTACGAATTACGGTCCAAACAAACGCCGTAGTTGTAACTAGGTTGTAAGTCATTTACGAATTACGGACTTTTACGCGAAACAAACGGCCCCTAAGGGTTGGTTCCTTGTCTCTTTATACTAGTTGTGGATGAACTTACTTGGCATGTTCAGGTAGGAGAAAGGTCCCAATTTTAATGCTTTTGCTGATGTAATTGTATTATTTGATGAGACTTGTGAATGGTAAATGTACAAATTATAAAATACTAAAAAGGGTAGAGGCTTAGGATCTAAGGTACTTAGAATTAGCAGGATGAAAACAGACTCGCAATGCAACTTTAAGCAAAATCTTGACAAGAAACAAGGATGTAGGCACACGTTGATGGTGACAAGATACTCAAGCATGAGGATGTTTTCTACTCGACATCACCATTCACTCGTGATATCATGATGGTGGGCTAAGGAGGATGTTATAGAATTAAAACATGCTGGATAAAGTGGACAACTGCTTGTGCTGGTGGGTTACTATGTAATCATAAAAATAACTAATGAAGTTTGCAAAGAAAATTTATAAGATGACTATACAATGCACAAGTACCCATGCTTCACATGTCAGAATGTTTGGCAATTAAGAAACAACATGCTCACTATGTAGCTAATTAAGAAAAGCTATGCCTGATCACCTGGCTCATATCTTGCTTAATTGAGAAAATATTGAATTATTTGTTCCGACTTGTTTCTCTTTGTATGAACAATTGAGTTTTGTCATTACAATTATTTATCATCATTCCTTGTAGCTTTGGTTCAATCTTTTCATAGAAATTACTTGTTATGATTCATTTATTTGCTGACCTGTGCATCTCACCCCTTTCCCCACTACAATTCTGCTAGCAAGAATTAACAAGTTTGGGATTGACAGATATTGAGGTTTTTATGTACAACTAGACTTAAGAGTAAATCATCAGAGCATGGTAAAATGTATTTTATTTGGAAATTATTTTGTACCAATTAGTGAAATCTATTATTTAAATAGAGTATGTTTATTATATGGATAGGATCAGTGGATGAAATTGTTTTATTATTGTAGTTTTTATAAAGTCGAGAATAGCGATTCCTTATTATGTGTGAATCGGGATTTGGGGTCGTTACATAACCAAGATGCGTTGATGTTTAATCTTGGTAAAGTCTGGCTAACTTCTATGGTATAGAGCACACACAAAAATTTTGTTTGGAAATTCAGATCTGAACCAACTCAGACCTCAGGCTCCAACATCAATAATAAAGCCCAAACCCGAACTAAAGACTTAAACCAACACAAATTCCAACCTAGGTAATTACGTCCACGAACCATCCTTATCTAAACATAAACTAGAACCCTACCCATAAAGCTCAATCAGGTGAGTACCAGGCCACCAGCCATTGACACCCGTAGTTACCAGCTCCAGAAGTATTGGAACAAGTGGCACATATAATGCATAAGCTTATACAGCAGAACGCATTGATGGTTGAAATGGGTTCCACTTATTATGGGTAAATAAAACTGTATCATGTCAAATGGTGTTCTAATATTTAATGAGAGAACAAAGAAACTGAGTATGACTATAAGACGCGGGGGGGGGGGGGGGGGGGGGGGGGGGGGGGGGGGGGGGGGGTGGGGGGGGGGGGGGGGGGCGCAGGTTGCAGAGGTTGGTCCTCATGTGAAAGACAAGGACTTCAGCTGGTACAAATCAATCCATGGAGGTCCACTGCATCAATCTACAAGATAAAAATTTTGCATTGGAAATGAACATCTAACTGGAGTTCTAGGAAATGCAGTGGATTGAACTAACAGCCAAACATGTGGTCTTTTAATATCTTCCCTCATGCAGTCTCCTTGCCCCCCATACAATGGGGCCCAAAAATAGCTATAGAAGGTCTATTGCCTCACTTACCACCCTAACAGTCCCTTCTAAACCTGTCTTCTAATTTCTCCATCTCTTCTTCACTCATGTTCCTTCTTCCTTCATTTATATTATGATAATGGTAATCGACACAAAATCTATATGTACGAACTTTCGTGACCAAATCCAACATGACGCATACACGGAGGAAGCTTGATATAGACTCAGGGGAAAAAAACCACAAAAACAAATTCAGGAAAACTTAGAAGTTCCCATAATTAAAAAAAAAAAAACAATTCATACAACTGAAGTATTGTGAAACTGACCTCTGAGTGTCTCAAACCCCATTGAAAGGGCTTGTGCTTGGAATTTACAGGCAAGCCATTCCAACCTCGATATTCATACAATTCGGTAGATACATAGACACATCTAGAGATGTTCTGATAAGATGTTTCAAGAGGAGCAGCACCACAAGTAACCAGCTGCACAACAAGGCGATCCATCAGCTTTGGGGGAAAAGAAGCTACATTGCTAATAGAAATTGGTAGTTAATAAACTCTCTCTAAATTATCTAAAACATTTGTCAATCCGAACTATAAATAGTTCAAAAGGATCATATTCTTATTAAAAGAGAAGTTACAAAAAACACAACTAGCAAGATTTCTCAGAATACAGCATTCAATTCCTTTATAGAAACATCTCCTTGAATACACATTTATTTCCAGTCTCAAAATGGTATATAGAAAATGTTTTAACAGAGAAGCAGAAAAAAAAAAGGACTTAAATTAGTTACAAAAAATTGTCATATGAACTTCTTGTACAAGATTTTGAGAAAAAATTAAAAGCTTCCCAATGAACATTAATTAAAAAGTCTAGATCTACTCAGAAAACTGAACCCAATCTACCAAAGTACATGTCCATCTTCATGATTCCTGCATGTTTTTTTCCCCTATGATATATGGGGCATTGAGGCTCCCAATTAAAATTGTTGTCTCCATTCAAATACAACATGAGATGTTTGTCCATTAGCCTCGATACTTACGTATCTACAAAGGCACTGATATTAATGATTTCATTTATTACCTTGACAAAATGCAAGATGTAATACACCTCTGTTCTGGAAAATATTGTAATGTATTAAATCATTTGTTGCCCCACATTTTGGCAAATATTTCAATGTATTAACTCATGAGTTGCATTGTCATAAGTTGCTTTTTATTAATGATTGGACATGCTTAGCAAATTCTAATAATATTTAAGGAGTAAAGGTCTATAATGGATCTGGTCTAATTTAATAATTCCGTCAGAACCAATGTTATGGTTAAACTGATATAACAAAAAATGTTTGTTAAGCTAAAGAGGAACATGACTAGATTTCTATTATGGATCTGAGAAAGAACCATCTTTACCTTTTAATAGCTCGGGTTGTTGGTTTATGAAAATTTTGTTTGCTAATGGTATTTTTTCAACCATTATACTGTTAATCACAAGCTTTCCATTGTTGATTTCTTTTTTATTTCCCTATATAACACCATCATATCAACTTTTGGTACTTCTAAACCAGATTTCCATATTAGTTATTACCAGCCAATATCAATGGTGTCAACTAGTTTCAGGTGGATCAAACCGCCAATTCATCAAATCCAATATGATACGGCTGATACAGTTTGGCGTCGGGCAAATTTTAAAACCTTACTTTCAAACTTTGTTCTAGAAAGCAAGTTAGAATTGCTAGCAAAAAGAAACATGGAGATTAGTGTCTCATCTAGATATTGATAACAATTAATTTTGTGAACAATGTTTTAGCGAACATGAAAATATTTAAAAGCAGCAGATAAATAAACTGCATATTAACAGAACATTTTTAATAATTTGGAATTAAATATAATACATATTGTCTAATATCTTCCATAACTTAGGAGAGTCTAGGAGATGCACTTTGGTTTATGAACTTAAATTGCAATAGGATTGGTGTACGTCTTTTGGGCAATTGCCAAGGCACTCTCTCTAACATTTGCAACAGCTAAAAACTTAGTGGTTAGTACCATCTCATGAGGGTTAAAACCAGGTTGACAGATGGACATAAGAACACTGTCAGTTGTTTGCAGAGTGTCTTCGAGCTTTCTTAATCATGCTCTATAATCAGCCTGTTCTAGGTGCTCAGTCTGCTTGAATGACAATGGTCTAGGATTGGCATTAAGACAAATATATGCACATCCAATAACCTACTTGGAGGACATATTTAAAAAAGCAAAAATATAAAAAATTACAAACATTTAACGGGGAAAGAATAAACCTTGTTGAGGGGGCAATAGTTAGTGAAACAATTGACAACAAAGGAGATAATATCATCTTTAAGAGACATGCATTTGACTAATTGCCTAACATCTGTCAGCTTATGTTTCCTTTAAACTCTTCTTAATCATGTCATCACCTTAAAATCCTAGATGATAAAGTGAAGGTATCATTTAGTAGTAACCGTTAAAGGTACTTCCAGACTTGCAAGAAACCAATAAGAGTTAAGTTTTTGAAAGAAAAGAATATAGTAAAGTTACGAAACTGTTTACTATAATTGGCCTCTCTTTGCAGTCAAAATAGTAAAGTACGAAACTTAGCATCACTAACCTTTTTCCATTCATTAAATTGCATGCGAAGCAAAAAAAAAAAAAAAAAAAAGAAGTACTGCTAATGTAAAGAATAGTAGATACAACAGAGCTAGACTAGAGCCTAGCATAAACTGCAGGATATATACAATGATACAAGTTGTAACCCATGACAGACCTCTAGAATCTAGATGCCCCACAATCATTCTTAAACCCAGCGCACAACCACCATCTCTTCCAAACAATTTATGCGCACTATAAAATTTGTTATCGTCCATTTGCATTCATGCACTGAGAAGCCATATATGAACATCAACTTGGATATTTGGCTGGTTCTAAGTATACATCTGTATCTACCAACGAAGAGTGTTTACATGTGATCTCAGACTTTTATGCTCCTCTACAACCTGGACAAGTCGACACTCTTCAATTACAGCTTCTATGTTGCACGGACACGGCAATGTTGAAATGGACACGATACGGGACACGTGATAAATTCTTAAGAATACACACGACAGGGGTGTCCGACACGCGTGTGGGACACGTTTCGTATACGGCACGGCTTCATGATAGAAGTGTCCATGCTACATAGACAGCTTTCATTGGGTGTATAGTTGTGAAAAGTTAGAGAGTTCTGCGGAAACAAAATTACAGGGCATACCGAGCATTGAAGACTGAAGTAGAAAATCATTTTATGGCATCTTACTACAACCCAGAATAATGAGAATTTCTTCCTCTAAAATAAGTATGGAGTCTAAGCAAGTACCAAGTTTGTGATAAATATACCAATAACACCCCTATTAATTTGATATCTCATGTCCTTATTGATAATACTATTGATATATAATTAGAATAAGAAAGATCAGATGGCCAACCCCTCACCTACCAAAAAACGATTCAGATGAACATTAGTATGATTCCCCTTGCCGCAACTTGAGAGGACAAAAACGAAAAGATTACCCTATTAATTGCTGGTGGATAGTCTCCTTGGTCCAAACATCAAACATGTTGGTTCTGTCAGAAACGGTCTGTAATATTCAATCACTGATTCTGGGATCACCATCAAAATTCATTTTTTTAAATCAAATTGTCACACCACTTGTATCCAGCACAATTTCGAAGACTCAGCCGAGTCAGTGTCGACTCGGCCGAGTCGGTCCGACTCGGCGAGTGCCGAGACAAGTCCGAGACCCAGTTCGACCTACCCTCTCAGATTCAACCGACTCGGGCGAGAATCGGAATCAACTCGGCCGAGACCCGATACGAATCGGATCGACTAGGCCGAGTCGACCGAGTTGACTCCGATTCTGGCCCGAGTCGGTTCCCACTGTTCACCAGTGACTCGATCCGGTTAAAAGAGAGAGAAATGAAAAAAATGAGGGGAAAAGAGGGAAAAAGAACTGGATGTAGGGCTTAGCTTCGCCCGCCCTCGTCGCCGCCGCCCCCCGCTGCCGCCGCGTTCGCCCGCCCTCGTCGCCGATCTCTCTCTGTCTCTCTCCCCCTCCCTCTGCTTTCTCTCAGAGAGTGGAGAAGGGAGGGAGGGAGAAAGAGGAGGGGGGAGGGAGAGAGAGAGAGAGAGATCAGAGCTCTCTCCCCCTCCCCTCCCTCCGATCTCTCTCCAATCTCCCCTTCTCTCTTAGTCAATCTCTCCCCTTCTCTCTCAGCCAATCTCGCTCTCTTATTTATTAACCCTCACCTCCCTCCGATCTCTCTCCCCCTTCTCTCTCAGCCAAACCCTCTCTTTCTCTCTCTTATTTATTAACCCTCACCCTCCCTCCGATCTCTCTCACCCCTTCTCTCTCAGCCAATCACTCTCTTTCTCTATTATTTATTAACCCTCAAATATTTCAAATTAACCCTCAAATCTTTCATATTTACCCCCTCAAATCTTTCTTATATTTGGGTTTTTCTTATATTTACCCCTCAACTCTTTCATATTTCTAAATTTATTACCCAAATTCTCATATTTCCCCCAATTACCCTTCAAATCTTGATATGTTTTGATAATGTGATCCATAAACATTCATGTTTATATTCTTTTAAGAATTATCGTGATTTTTTCAGAATTTTTTGAACGTTCTATGTAGCATTTTGCGTGATATCGACTCCGAGACGCTATGACTGATCCGTCTCAGTGCCCGCCGAGTCGGCGACCGAGACCACGATTTTGAACCATGATCCAGCATGCACTACATCAATTATCTTCTAATATGTCAACAGATTCCCTAACAGCTTACAACAAGAGACAATTAAACAACTTTTAGAAACACAAGACAGCCAAAAAGAAACATCACAAAATCAGTCACACTTCAAAGAAAAAGCCACTTACTATCGAAAAATTGAAGATCTACCATATAACTATAGTTTTGTGCATGAAGTTGAAATTTATAATTTTTTTATTTTCCAATCACCTCAACTTGAGATGAAAACCTCAGACATAATTCCCTGATTATCAATTAGTGAATTAATTGGACAAAAAGATGTTGTCCCATTGCAATGCAGTTAATATAAATGAAATAAAAGGGGAAAAACAAATATTTTGCTTGAGACCAACATTAGCACAGCTCTACAATCTAATTGTGATGGAGATTTTCCAATGTGATTGATCGAACGATCAATCTCGCACCACAAATGAAGAGAGGTCTATCTAAATCGGGGGTGAAACTTCAGGTTTTATCACAGTAAACAGATCAAGACAAAAGAGTTTTACGTGAAAACCCAATTTAGGAAAAACCAGGGGAGGAGAGAGAAATTCACTATATTTTCTCGAGATTACAGTGAACTCTATAGAGTATTCTTGTGTTTATAATTTCTTTGATCCCTCCCCTTTCTCCATGAATGTTTAGGTGTATAAGTACTTTGCAGCATTGTAATTGATGGTGAGGATTTCTCGGATCTGCACGATTTGCATATTGGAATCTTTCCATAGCTGCTCAGATTGTTGTGCTTTATTGTTGGGATTGGCATGCCGAGATATCCGTCATTATCCACAACTGCTCCCACTGAAATAGGAGAGTATTTAGAACATGAGGACATCGTGAAAGCATAACTACATTCGCGATACGGGAAACCCTACTACTGAGCTGTATCCAGTGGAATCGAAAATCTCTGAGGAAAGTCTATGTCGTGGAGGTCGGGGAGAGATCTGGTAGTTGCGGGTGTCGGGAAAAGAAAGGGTCTAAAGTCCTCTTCTCGGGGTCGAGTGTAAGCTCGGGGCAAGGCCTGAGGCTCTCTCCTCGGAGTTGAATGTAGCTCGGGGCAAGGCCTGAGGCTTTCTCCTCGGGGTTGAGTGTGATGTCGAGGCAAAGCCCGAGGCCCTCTCCTCAGGGTTGAAAGTTCGTTATCCACTTGTGACATTCCTGATGTCGCGGGCCACGTGTTGCGATCTTGGAGAGTGGTCAGATTCTGACCATTACAGATGCCTGACGCTCTTCTACTTGTCGAAGCATGCAAAAGAGAAGCGGGAGAGCGGAGTTGTTGAAGGATTTCTCGGAGCCTTGGCTTTGATGCTGGTAGGTAAAGGAAGATCTGATGCATTAGTGTAGATCTTTTGGAGTGATGTGAAAAGTGTGCTGCTGGCTGACAGCTGGCGTGCTCGTTGACCTGACTTCTCGAAATTGGTAGCTGACTCTTTTTGGATGCTAGGGCCATGATGACAGAGATCGTGGGTGAACAGTTGATATCTTGCCTCTTAAGTGGACCGAAATTTTCGGGATGTGATCCAATTTTTCTGAGATCGAGAATTTGAATTGGAGTTGGTTTGGCTCCTCCATCTATAAATGAGTTGAATCCTTCGCATCGAAGTAATATCTGTCCTCTCCTCTGAAAAGCTTTGTTTCTGGGCTCTTCTTCTGTTGTCCTCTTCAGTGTCCATTGTCCTCTCCTCTTCATTAGATGGAGGAAAGAAAGGTGAAAAAGGTGGTGGTCAAGCTCCCACTGTTTGGCGTGATATGTCAGTCATCATGATGAGCCGTCATGATCATCAGCCATAGTAATGGGGCTCCACCGCTAGGGGCGATAGCTTAGTGGCCCACTTCGATTGGAGCCGATGATCTGATTTCAAGCCACTCATTTTTTAGAGGGTGAATCGTTCTAAAGAATATGATCATCCCTCCATATAGGATGTATAAGAAAGGAAGAGGTGGAGCACATTGATCAAGCGTGCAGAGGAGTCGTCTTTCACCCTAGAGCTTGGTCCTCTTCCTCAGAACACCGCAGTAGAGAGAGATGTTTCTCCCTCTGGTGTGTTCTGTCGGAGTCTATATGGTCGGCCGTCGTTGCCTCACTCCTGGAGGGTTTCTCAGGGATCATCATGGCGGGTGCCGTTCGTCTGCCTTTCTTGGAGGAGCGGAAAGCTGCTGATGAGATATGGCTACCTTCTTCAAGAACCGCTGCAAGGATGAGAACTGCCCTCGAAAGATCTCCTCCGACGA
Source organism: Agave tequilana (assembly GCA_038442645.1). Lineage (NCBI taxonomy): Eukaryota > Viridiplantae > Streptophyta > Magnoliopsida > Asparagales > Asparagaceae > Agave > Agave tequilana. The sequence continues at coordinate 3,936 of JAVJIF010013017.1, read as the reverse complement.
ACAAGTCTTTATTGTTCTTGTATCGGGGGTCTATAAATGGTGGCATGACAAGTTCTCGGATCTCTTCCCTATTTTAAATATCGCCCGAGTCGGCCGAGATATCGTCTGATATGTCCTTTTTTGCCTGCTGTCGATACGATATGGGAAAATCGTTCGCTATATAGTTTGCAGCAAAAAACGGCCGATATTTAAAAATCGGCCGATAAATCGCCCGATAACGACTGATAAATCGCTGGATATGAAATAACTTATTTATTGCACGACTGTGTGCAACGTACATTATTTTTTACTATTTTGCATGCATATTACATCATTTTTATTAGGTAGATGATATCTATGACACTAAACCAACTTTTATTTATCAATATTTCATTATATATAGCGTCTGATATGAACGCCCGATATGCACGTGTATCCCCGATATCTCCCCCGATATCCAATATCTGATATGAAAAACCACCATCTGATACGATCCTGATATTCGATATTTAGAACCTTGGATCTCTTGTATTTCTTTTTTAAAAGGTAAACATATGGATGTAAAAGACTTCATGTATTCCACTTGTCGGATGTAACGACATAGTGAAATTTAATGAAATGTAATTGTGTATATTTTATAATGAAAATGATTGAGTTGCTTTAGATCTTGCCTGATCTACAGTGTAGAATAATCATACCCCTTCAAAGGCCTAACTTCCGGATGGAAAGAATATGACGTGTCTGCAACACCGTCTCCGGATAGTGTCTTCATCTCCTAGAGTACAGACATTTGTTCTCTGAGCGAAGTGAGGACTTTAGTCGCAGAGTTGAACTGGGTCGAGAGGCGCTGGTCTTCGAGTGAAGTGAGGACTTCAGTCGCAGTTGTACTAGGCCGAGAGGCGCTAGTCTCTGAGTGAAGTAAGGACTTCAAACGCTGAGCTATGCAGGTCTCTGAGTGAAGTGAGGACTTCAGTTGCAGCGCGGTGATGGGAGCCCGGAGGCTGAAATTGGTGATATTACTCTCGAGCTAGGGTTTCCCTTCTCGGAGCGCACAAGCATAAGATTCCGAGTAAGGGGAGTCCTCAGCTGCGGAGTTGGGCAGACAGTTGTTCAATTGGGGATGAGACTTTCTGAGACAATTGCACAATTGAGGATGAGCCTTTGGAACCCAAAGATAGGTGTTTGTATTGTGATTCTCGAGTAGGGGCTTTCCTCCTCGGAATACAGACAAAACTGGCAGTAGCCCAACTGAGGATGAACCTTTCGAATGGTAGTTGCCCGATTGGGGATGGCCATGGCAGTTACCTAGGGGGGATGAATCTTTCGGACGATAGTTGCCCATCGGGGATAAGCCTGAGGGATCGCCCGGAGGCGAATGCTTGTGTAATCGTTCTCGAGTAGGGGCTTCCCTCCTCGGAACACACAGACGGATGTATCCGAGTGAAGGGAACCTTCAGTCATAGCGTTGAGACTAACAACAGCATGTTCGGGGATGATCCAGAGTGTTTTGTAGGCTGGCCGAGCGGGGGCCGATGAGCAGGTTTCATGGATTTTCGAAAAGATCTAGGGAAGCCATTAAGAGTCGGATTGTATTTTATTAAATGGTTTTAATAAAATACATAAAAAGCGAATGAAATGCAGGGAGCTTTTATCCGTTTGAGGAACTTTCCTGCTCTTATTTCTCGAGTTGGTGTCAGTCAACCATTCTGCATTGAGTGATCATGTATTGTGGTTGATTCAGAGACGGGATCTCCAGCTCTCTTTCTGTCTCGGAGGAGGCTCCGGGGGCGGAAGATGTACTCTCAAAGATAGCCCTGCTGAACAAGATCTTCAAGGTACTTAAGGAGGGACCAGCATTGAGAAGTTTGTGTCCCTTGCTGTCGTGGAAAGAACAATAGTCTCTCACTCTGGGGACAAGCAAGGACGTGAGTTTTCGGACGCTTCAATCAGGGTTGACGTTTGATAGCTTCAAAGACGTCCTGAATGGGGGGCTTCAGCGGGGTAAAGTTGTCTGATACTCATTAGGCTCATAGTTGGCTCTGCTGAGGGTGGGAAGTGGTTGCTTCTTGAAACCGCCATGTCCAAACCCTGGAAGTCAATGAAGGGGCCTTGTTTGTGGCTTTGATTTTGTTCCATCGTCGTCACCATTGAAAAATGGGTTGGTAGAGCTTATCATTGCTTCCTCTAATTGGATGTATGGTTGGGCTCGGTATAGGGACCTCACTCCAATAGGTGACGTATTTCACCAGATGTTTGTACAGTGAGTGAGTGATCCGTAGTCACTTGATGAATGCGAGAGCATACGCCGTCTTCGCTGCAGTTATGTACTTTGGCTAGCTGATTCTTGAAGTACCTAATGTATGCCTTGAGGCTGTTGGAAAGCCTCATTTTAATGGAGATGATGTGATAGTTGTTCTACTTGAACTCTTAAAGGGAAGCGTATTCAGCGAGAAATACCTTAATGAGATCTCTGAAGCAGTGTTCTAAAAAAACCCGTTATATAACTTATTATAACTCGTTATATAAACCTAACGCCGACCATTGTTACGTAACAGGGCTAAAAAAACACAATATTTCATAACTATGGTTATTTTGCTTGTAACGTTCATTACGTTACGTTATTAACGTAACAACGTAACTTACGTTAGGTGCAAGTCAACTTTTTATAAAACCCCCCAACTTCGCTCGGTCTAGGGCTAAAAAAATCCCCCAAAAAATCCTTTGCAACCTCGCCGCCGTCTCTGCAACCTTGTCGGCGGCGCCGAGGAGAAGAAGAAGAAGAAGAAAGAAGAATAAGATCTATCTCTGGTGGTTCTCCGTCGTGGTGGTTCTTGTCAGCGTCGTCTCCAAGCAGTGGTTCTCCGTCGTGTGTCGTCTCCAAGCACATGTAAGCTCTCTCTTCCTCTTTGCTTTCTCTCCCTCCAATCTCTCTCCCCCTCTGATTTCTCTCTATTGCATCTCTTTCTGTTATGAGAGAAATCCGAAAATTAGATGCAGAGAGAAATCTGGGGAGGGGGAGAGAGCCAGAGAGAGAGTGAAATATTCGGGGGACGAGAGGCAGAAATATTCGGGGCAGAGAGAGGGAGAGAGATAATTGTTAAATATATGGTTGAGATAATATTATCAAAAGATAATTGCTCAAAAGATAATTGCTAAAAATTATCAAGTTTGTTATGATACTTGTTTTAATTCAATTATCATGCTGTTATAGTTGTTATGTTGCGAACTTATTATAAAATTTGTTATATTTGACTTGTGAATGTGAAAAATTATTGTCCATACTTGCTAAAAATTGTTGTGAGACTTGTGCTAAATGTGTTATATACTATTTTGATATTTTTTAGATTATTTAAAATATTTTTCTATTTATAAAAATCTTAAATATAGTATATATAGTATATATATTTATTTTTATTGAATAAATATTAAATCACGTAACCTACGTTATGTGTTACCTTATAACCTATATTAATATAACAAAGAAAAAAGTTATAATTACGTTATCGTTATTTTAAACATTGCTCTGAAGCTATGGATTGAGCGTGGCAGAATGGAGTAGAACCAGTCGGAGGCTACCTCCTCAAGCTGGAGGGGAAGATCTGACACAAAATGGAGTCATTTCTGTAATAGATCATTATCTTGTTCTGATACTAGCTGAGGTGTTAACTGGATCGCTCTAATGGGAGTAGCAATGAAAGATCGGGATCATGAACTTCTTGAAAAATTCATATTCCAGTATCCTCGGAGAAGGAAAAAATTAGATGCATCAGTGGCGATGGCCCTGAATCTGCCGTGATGTGGCATACTCGCTTCTTTGACTCGCTTTCGTACGAGCTTGTCAAAATCTTGGACACAGATGATGGAGCAATCCAACGACGAGTCGAGTTCGCTCATCCTTGCATGAACTCTTCGGTCTTCCTCGAGACTGATTAGGTCGATCCTTCATGCAGGGATGAA
>JAVJIF010013016.1:0-130935 GCA_038442645.1 Agave tequilana | reverse complement strand
TTTTCGTCAGACATGCGCCAACATCTAAATTAAATGTATCTTCTAGAAACTCTCTAGTTGGCCTCTAAGAAATCCGAATTTAATTACCCAAAAATGGATTTAATTATGCTCTTATTACCTTTTTGCCCTTCTAGTCCTGATTATCTACAAAAGAAACCAAAACATGGGTGAGAAATTTTATTTTTAAAATAAATTGGTAAGAAAATGCGATATAAAAAATGCATATTGTAGACCAATCGCACCCCATACTTATCTTTTGCTCGTCCCGAGTAAAACAAAAAAAGAAAAACTATACTACAAATGTTATGACACCACTTTGCAGGTGACGTGATTGCACTGAGCGTGTGCAACAAGCCGTTAAACCTCTAGGTTTTCCCTAGAGGAGAAGTGTTGAGGGTTTTCAGGAGATTGCACCCACAAAATTCATAAAGAAAGAAAGTAAAAAGTTAGGGTTTTGAAAACGTGTCTTGAAAGAGAAACAAGTTTACGAAATATTTTTGAAAAATTTAAGCGATCTAAGATTATAAGTCCACCAAAAATGATTCTTCTTAAATAGTCTATATGCAAGACTTGTCATAATTAAGGTAAGAATTCAAAATTGGATTGAATATTTTATCTTCATAAAACTTAGATAATATGTACTTTGTGATAGTAAAGATTTTGGGATTTCAACTCTAACCATCAGGCATTTATTTATATATATATATTTCTTTTTTCTTCCCTTAGTTTTTTAGGCTTTCTAGTTTACCCGGGTAGGAGCCTTAACTGATGACTCCTAGACCAGATGATCTTAGGGTATCAGATGAGAAAACATCTCTCAGGTTTAAGGAGTGAGTAAACAAGGCGACAAAAGTAAGGGAGATATTTGTTTCTTTTAATCACTGTTAGGCGTGAATATCATGCTTCTTGAGGCATAGTTATTCAGCTTTAATAAATGGTTCTTTATTCATATATACCATACATTTTTCTTTTTATTTATTTGCTTTATGGTATTTGAGATCTTTGTTTCCATCCCAAAAATTGTGTAAGTGTGAAGTGCATATTATCTAAGTCAAAAAATCAAGATAGAATTATCTCTCCAATCTCTCTTACTTAGCCTATAATTTAAATAAGATCCATTATTTCTACTAGGTTTAAGATGTCATAAATTAAAGCTTCCTTAGTTTCTAAGATCATCTTAATTTTCTCAAAATAGATCAAAACTTAGTCTCTTGTTTCAAAAAATTTTAAAAGAAAGGGAAAATTCCTATACAAAAAAGAAAAAATTCTAAAAATATCTTAAAAGAAGTGAAAAGAAAGAAAATCTAAAAACTCTATGTTAGTAAACTTTCTCCACACTTATCTCATGCATTGTTCTCAATGCATCGTGAATGTATATATGCATGAAACAAATAGAGGGAAGAAAAATCACCTCAAGGTGGTGGTTCCGGTAGTGTTTGATTGGTCTACGAAATACGGCCCAATCCAACTTACGTGGAGTTCAGAGGAACCACCAATGACCTCTATAATACAACCCACTATAATGATGTATATATGAATGATATTTATTATTTACCCCATCTAATTTTCAAATTTTCAAAATAATTTCAAAGTCATTTTCAACATCTTTATCCCAAAATGGAGTGTGAAAAGATAGAATGATTGATTTAGACTCAGGAAGTACAAAAGTTATGATCGACTCAGAAAATTGACTGAAGTCAAGTAAAGGTTCAGGAGCCAAAATTGATTCAGGAATCAGATCTAAATTAAAAAGTTAAAACTCTAGTCCACATTCATTTTTCCCCAATGGAATGTGACATTCCAAGAATGGTGATTCAAGTTCAAGAATGACAGGTATGAGAATCAAAACTAACTCTAAAAATTACTCAAATCAGGTAGCAAAATAGGAGTCAATATTGATACAGAAATTTGAACTAGATCACAAATTTGAGAATCTTTGTCACATTCTTCTTTGAGTTCAATTTCATAAAAATGAGAACTTGTCAGTTTGTCAATGGGACTTCCAAAAGTCTGAATTGGTCAAGTTTAATTTGTTGATCATAAAAGATTGGTAATTCAATTTCATGATGGACAGACACATGATCCAATACTGACTCGAAAAAAGGACTAAAATCAGATAATAATACTGGAGTCAATATTGAATCAAGAAATTAAAGTGAATTGCCAAGTGAGATTCAGGATCACATTCATCTCAAGCTCAATCTCAGGAAAGTGATAATTTGCCAAAATATCAATGTGGTTCTCAAATTCTTAGTTTGGTCAAGTTCAAATGGGTGTGCTGAAATTGATTCTTAGTTTTCAAAGCAACATGATTCTTGCGCCCTAACAGAATGGTTCATGACGTCAGGAATGGCCAAAGGGTGAGAATGGAGAGTTTTTACCATTAGATCTATTTTATGATTATGAGCGATTTGAACTTGAGTCATGCCTTCAAGCATCTTTTCATAGTCAATTGGTTCATCGTTTTGTTGCGATTGGACTTGAAAAGATGAAGATTTGTTTTGAAAATTGTGGTGAATATGTGAGTCCATCAGATTTTGTGATTGTTGCTCGGACTTACGCATACTCATGTTGCCCAAAGGCCTATCACTCTAGTTTTGATGATGATCAACTCATGTAGTTATAGTACTAATGATCTTGTGTTTATTTAGTCTCAGATTTGTGATCAAGATCTTAGTAGGTGTGTAGCTTCAACAAAGGATTTAAAGTCAAGTTCTGGAGCTAACACGGTTTGATTCAAGAGCTTGTGCATCAAGATCACATCAAGTACTCAAGAGGAGTCTAGCTCGTTGGATCAAGTTTGGACCAAGTCAAGAAGGAGAAGAAGACTTCAAGTGAAGACTTCAAGACTTTGAGTCTAGATTTGTTATTATAAGATTTGTTTTTAGATAAAATGTAAAGGATAGAATAGTTGGTGGATTGCTAAGTATATCTTACACACACTCTTGATTTAGATAAGTTTTCATAAAAGAATTTATATTTTGGAAAAATACAAAGAGTTTTCTTTTAGAAAAATACCGGTTTGGTTTTTGGAATTCAAAGTTTATATGTTTTAACCAAAACCTAATTTAGAGCTTAATGTCAAAAACATAGATATTTCACCATGTATGTGTAGTGGATCATATCCATACACTCTATGCTTTAAAAGAGTTTAAAAGATCTTGTTTTTGTATTTGGAGAAGTTTGGAAAAACCAATTTTGAAAAAATACAGTTTGTTTTAGCCAAAATTTTCAAGCTACAAAAATAGTTCAAATTATTTGTAACATGTCTTGATTTTATTCAAGTATGTTTGATTATCAAAGTATAATGTTTAAAACTATTTTTGTAGATTTTTCATGATTTTATGGATTTTATTTTAGCCAAAATGACCAACATTTTGATCCATAAATAGAGTCTGTTTTGGCTTCTGCGGTCGACCGGACCGGTCGACCATGCTTGAAATCGGTCTACCGGGCCGGTCGACCGACGTGCACAGAACGTGCACGCCAGGATTGCTGGAGGGCCAGTCGACCGACCCGGTCGACCGCAGAGAGCTTCTACTCTCTGGAAAGCCCGGTCGACCGGGCCGGTCGACCGGCAGAGAGATCTGCTCTCTGTTCCAGTGCCACGGTCGACCGGCCGGTCGACCGCTGGCTCAACGGTCAGAATTCTGACCGTTGGCCGGTCGACCGGGCGGTCGACCGACAGGCCAATTTGGCTCCCACGGCTAGTTTTCTAGCCCTATAAAGTGGGGTTTTTGGGGGCTGTTTTCAACAAGATTTTAAGTGGATTTTTACACTAGTTTTTCTTACTCTTCAAGAGGTTTTCTCCACTTATATTAGAGCCAAATGTTTTCAATCAAAAGGGGAGTTTATCAAGAGTGTTTTAAAAGTGATTTTCTTGAGTTTTCCTCCACCATTTCAATCCTTGTTTTCTCACACAACACTTGAGCCATCCATTGCTATATCTACCTATAGGGATTTGTTCTGAGAGGATTTTAGGTGATCAAAGTGTTGTGATCACCAAAGTTCTACTTTGTACTTTGAGGAGGCGGACTTGCGGGTTCGCGGTGTTTCGAGTTCATGTGTGAACTCGGTGTTTGAGGTGTGGCCTCGGCGAGCTTGTGGGCTTGCGGTGTGTACGGGACTAGAGAGTCCAAGAGTTCTAGTGGGAACTCCTTGTAGGTGTTGCAGCACCGAGTGATCCGGTGGGATCGGTTTATAGTGGAAATCTTCAGTGTTGAAGGCGGGGACGTAGAGCAAGTGTGCTCGAACCTCGAAACAAATCTCCCGTGTTTGCGATTGCTCACTCTCTGTCTCTTACTCTTGTTTATATCTTGCAAGTTTTTATTGCTTTCATCTTATATGCTAGATATATATTGTGAGCTTAATTGTATATGCTTGAGGATTGTTGCTAACACTGTATTCAACCAAGAGAGCCAACGCGGCACCTCAACTCTTATTTAGAGGAATCTTGAGAGTTAGTCCAGAGCCCTTCACGGGGAATTCGGCTACACTCTTGTGTTATACGTGGTGTTTAGTGTAAGAAGTTTTAGTTTGCATCATATAAGTTTTAATTCGCGCATTTAGTGACCATTAGATAGCCATCACCTATTCACCCCCCTCTAGGTGATTTACAACTCATTTCCAAGATAATGATTTTCTATTTTGAACTGAAGATGATGAGTATAATTTGGTTTTGGAAAGATTGTGAGTCGAGGCTTGTTTTGTTGGGACTCAAGTATGGTTTATAAATATATTTTTCTAGCTCGGATTTTTCTTTATGGGTTGTTCTAGAAAAAAAGTATCGGGGAATGAATATTGAGGAGCTGTGAAAATTGTGGACAAGGTGGCTGAAAATTTGCCTCGGGGGTGGTGAATCCCCATTGACTCTGTGAAGAAGAATGAAAATTATTTTAGAAATTATGGTCATAAGATTGGGGGTTTAGGTTGTATTATTTCGGATAAGTCCAACCCAGTCTATTTGATTGGTTCATATTGTAAAAAATCGGGTTGGAACTATCCGAATCAAATGGAGTCGATGTGAAGTATGAATTCATATTAGGATTGAAAATGTTGTTGTTATTGAATTTCATTTCACAAACAATCATAAACAAAAAAAAAAAGCAAACAACAAACAAAAATAAAGAAAGAAATCAAAACCAAACTTATATTAGGTTGATCTAGACTAGACAACTCCTAACCGGGCGATTACCCAGGGGAGGTTGTTGTATGAACCCGACTACGAGCTAATCGGCTAGGTAGGGGCAAAATATGGTGGAAGGTATCCATCCGTGCGTAAGCAACGTGCCTTAATTACGCCAAATCACGGTATCTTCGAGGCTTAACCTCTTAATCCCCAACTTTAGACATCAGTTTCACAAGAGTATGATCTTATAAGTTTCACCTCGGTCAATCTCTTAATGAGTCTGAGATATCCCTAGGGGCCAACTACTATCAATTTTTAGATTAGGGGTGAGTTATGTGAGTGGGGGGGTGATTTTTGGGCTAAGTAAGGTAATGACTTCTCCACCTTATCTTGTATTAGGTTATGCCCTTAATTTCAATTCGTGCAAGTGTACAATATAAACAATAATATAACACAAAGCGAGTAAATCACCCACGTGTTTGTCCTATGATATGCAATGCCATATGTACACCTCAGTTAAGATCACAACAATAGAACAAAATACAGTATATTGGAATTGAAAATTGACATGTGCTTAAATGCAAATGTCTAAACTGTATTAAAAGTGTCCAATTATCGTATTTTAGTTCTTAGTTTATTATAGTGTGTAGGCAATCAAAGCAGAAAACAAATAGCAGAAATTACATATATATATGCAATTTAGAAGCAGCCCGCAAAATATAGGGCCAAGATCATAACAAAGTGCTGCGTTTCCGCGACTTTTATGTCAGCAACAACTCCCTGCTTTCTTGAGCAGGGAGACACAACAAGCTTAGCTTTTTGCAATGTTCAGTTTCTGCAAATTTTACCCTGCACACCAAAACAGAGATGAAAATGTTAGCAAAAATGTGAGTTTAAACCATTCTCTTTCCCGACAATGGCGCCATTTTTTGATTGATCGGATCCAGCACTTGAAAACGTGTATTTTTGTAAATTCAATGAAAAGCGTGTGTGCTAATATTCCCTCGATACTTCCGTTATAGCATTGGCTCACAGGTTGAATCTATAGGACGGAAGGAGATAGAAGCATTAACAGTTCTTAATTCACGTCAGTTATTAACAATTTCTTCTTTGTTAAAGAATGAGAGAAAGAAAAAGAAAAGAAATTTAGAAGTGATAGGTGGAGAAGGCGATGAAATCAGCGATGTAAAATAAAAGAGAAGTGGTTGTGGAGTCAGTAAAACAAAAGTAAGAAGTAGAAATAAAGAAGAAAGTGAAGTGAGTGATTTAAAATAAAATAAAAAGAAGATTAAAACTTGTTGTGAAGAAGATGAAAACAATGGTGAACTAAGAAGGCGGTGAAAACATCGATAAAAAAATAATAATTGGGTTTTGAAAATTGAATTTTAAAACAAGATAAAAATAAAGAGAGAAATGATGAAAAAACTCATGGCTACTAACTACTAATTGCTTCACTAACCATGCTAACCTCTTAGTGATAGTTGTCTCACATGGATCCTTGGCCATCACTAATTATTGGCTTCAAGAGACGATACAAAGTATGGCTCATGAGAAGGTTATTCCACATTAAACACATTCATACCACACAACAAGTTGCAAGCCAGTATTAGATCATCAAAATAAAGTTAGAGGTGAGCATGAAATAAAGAAGACATTGCAAGTTAGTTTGTTAGTGGTTAGATGTTAGAATATTAGAATCCATCATCATAAGCCATCAATGGCTCTTGCAAGAGTAAGGCCTTATAGATGCTATTAGATTCATGTGGATTATCAAGTAAGTAGTTAGCTAGTTAGTAGTTAGTTGTTAGATTGCCATGAGAAGAAAAACTAGAAGATGGGAATGTTACAATGGAGAAAAAAGGAGACGCATTTACATAGATTGTCACCATCTACTTAATTAATATTTCTCTATCTCTCTCTAAATCAACTTAGCCCTACTACAAGATCTAAAAACAAAATGAAAATACAAAAAAAAGAAGAAGAGAAATCCTACTCTACAACTAGAAGAACCTAGCATACTCGCTGATCTGCTCACGACTCGGTTCTCTACAGGGTATTTATAGGCAAAGAATACTTTAGAAGATGAGACGAGGCCACACGTCAAAATTGAAGCGTGGCTCGCCAAGATTGCCTCGAAAACTCGGTCATGGGCGTTTTCACGACCATAGGTTCCTGGTTTGGCGAGCGGTTTCATCTCATCTCTGGGACCTTCCATGTATCCTCGGATTTGGGTATTTGCTTCCAGATTTTCGTTAGACATGCGCCAACATCTAGATTCAATGTATCTTCTAGAAACTCTCTAGCTTGGCCTCCAAGAAATCCGAATTTATTTACCCAAAAATGGGTTTAATTATGCTCTTATTACCTTTTTACCCTTCTAGTCTTGATTATCTGCAAAAGAGACCAAAATATGGGTAAGAAGCGTTATTTTTATCATAAATTGGTAGGAAAATGTCATATAAAATGTAAAATTGTAGACTAATCACATTCATGTGTGATGATTAAACATTGCCACATCATAGGCGGATGTGGAATTGATAACCTTTGATATATCATCATTAATTAAAGCTTACAAAAAAGCATAATGAGCCTTATCATTGCTTCAAACTCCTTCACCGTGATTTCAGACTAACTATTCTCATCACCATCGAGATGAATAAAGGTTTGGTGATAGCCTTAGCAACACGACTTCCTAACGATTGAAGGAAGACAGTCATCTTAGCCTTCCAAATGGGAAGTTAAGTCCATCAAACTTGGGTGTGGTCTTGACATTATAGGCCATGAGTGTGTTTAGCAAATAAAGTGAATAACAAATAAATAAGGATCTCTCTAGATGGCTAAATCGAAATCAAGAGCATTAGCTCTGATACCAATTGAAATCACCTCGAGGGGGTGAATAAGTGATATACTAATCAAATGCGAAATTAAAAGCTTAACTAACAAACAACAAAACAATAAGCAAATATGAGCACATAAACAATGTTAAACTCGCAACCAAGAAATGAAGTCGTTTATCCCGTGAAGGGCTCTAAACTTTTCCTCACGATTCCTCTTAAAAAAAGAGTTAAGGTGCATAATTACTTTCTTGATTTTAGAGTTTAAATAAACAATATCAAGTATATAAGATAAGCAAAGTATAATTATACAAGATTTAAACAAGAGTGAGTGTGTGTGTGTGTGTGTGTGGTGTGTGTGTATTTATATAAGAGAATAGCAATTTGCAAACATGGGAGATTTGTTTCGAGGTTCCAACAACTTGCTCTACGTCCCCGCCTTCACCGCAATGAAAGATTTTCACTATGCACGATTCTGTAAGATCACTCGATGCCGTAACACCTACAAGCTCCCTCGCGAACTTTTAGAACCGCAAGTCCCTCACTCATTCCCACAAGGACACCAACGCATGAGCCCGCAAACTCGATTGAGGCTGCAACCTCTAAATACCCTCTATACAATATTGAAATACTTGGTGATCAACTCCTTGATCACAAACAAAAAACTCACTCACAAACAAGAATTCTATAGATAGATATAAAGATGACAACTCAAGTTTGCATGAGAAAACTAAAGAAGATTGGAAGTTGAAAGATACAGAAAATTAAAACACAAAGATTGAAAATAATAGCTCTTTTAAACTTGAAAATCTTGATATGAAACATTCTCTATTCACTCCTGTTATAGGACAAGGTTAGAGACATTTACTCAGCAAATCTCAACAATAAAAACATATTAAAAACATAAAAAATAAGTTATTAAAACTCTTTTGAAGCTCTAATATGTATGGATGATTTCAATACACATATAAACTGAAATAAACTTATTTTTGAGATTTTCTTTGCATCAAATAAATCTTTTGATAAAATCAAATCTTTAAACCACAAATTCATTTTCAATTAAACTCATCAAACTATATAGAAATTTGTGTGTGAGCTTGAGCAATCAAATCTACACTACTCTTTATAAGAATATAAATAAACTTACAAACAATTATAAATAAGTCTTCTTCTCGATCTTCATCTTGATCCAAACACTTGATTCCTTGAGTTTGACTCATTCTTGAATACTAAATGTATTCTTTTATTTGAGCTCTTGAATCAACACTTATTATCTTCAAAACTTAGACTTTGAGTCTTTTGTTGAAGCTAAACACTTGAACTAAATCTTGATTAAAATCTGAATCTTAGACATGCAAAATAATTAGTACTATAACTACACGAGTTAATCAAAAACTAGAGTGATGGACCTTTAGGCCAACAGGAGGAGGGAGCCCATGGAGTGGCCTAGCCGATGCATATAGTGGAGAAGGCAAGGGAGGAAGGCAGGCAATTGGACCTATCGGCATAGACGCGGGCTGTAGGAGAGATGACGACAAAACTCGAGGTCAGCAGACGATGATTAGGATTAGTCTAGGGTTAAGTTAATAAGAGAGAGGTATATATTATGTAAAGAGATGGTAGTGGGCTTAGGAATTGGGCTTGGGCTTCTTGTGAAATTGAGAAAATAGAGGAAATAGAGTGTGGTAATTTTATTATTACTAAAAGTATTTATCAAAATCAACCAAAGGGAGGTTTTCTTCCGTGACTCATATAGAAACTTTGCCTGTCCATCCATACGTCTTCATCCGTGAGAGAGAGAGAGAGGAGAGAGCAACATTGACCCCTCCTTCTTCTTCCTCTTTTAACTCCTTCCTCCTTTTTCCTTCTTATTCTTCCTCTCCCCCTCCCCTTCTTCCTCCGACTGATCAGTCAGTTTCTTACTGACAATGATGATATACTAGTATATATAGACTAGGGATATTACATTATTCTGAACCCAATTTCTTTATCACTAAGCCAGATCTAAATAGTTACCATTCTGAGTTTCAACCTTGTTTTAAGTAAGGTTGTCTGTGTTGGCCCAGAGGCCTATCACTCTAGTTTTGATGATGATTAACTCATGTAGTTATAGTTTACTAATAATCTTGTGATATTTAGTTTCAGATATTTGATCAAGATATTAGTAGGTGATTAGCTTCAACAAAGGAGTTTGAAGCTTTCACATGTTGATTCGAGAGCTCGAGCATCATGATCGCATCTAGTACTCGGTTGAAGTCAAGTTCGTTGGATCGTGTTTGGATCGAGTCGACTTGGAGAAGGAGTTCTATAAGAAGATCTCGGTTTGTTTAGTTTAGTAGTTTAGATCTTGTGTAAAGATTAGATAGTATTGATATGCTCAAGTTCACATACACACACAAGTTTTCAGTTTATTGGTTTTTGGTTTTCGGTTTTACCGGTTTCGGATTTCATGTCAAAAACATAGATAGATATCTTTATATGTATATTTGATTCTATCCATATACAACATGCTTCAAAATTGTTTCAATATCATGTTTTTGCATTTACATGAGTTTTAGAGAAAACGATTTTCATTTAAAAATCCAAGTTTAAATACGATTTTGGCTTAAAGCCTAAATTCAATATCACAAAATGGTTCAAATTGTTTATAATATGTGTTAAAATTTTGTCACACATATTTGTATTTCAAAGATCTTATAAGAACATATTTTTGTGGAATTTATGTGATTTTATGGGATTTATTTGATAATAAAAAGACAAGCTTTTTAATCCCTAAAAGCTGGACCTGGCCTTCTGCCGGTCGACCGAAGCTACGTGCACAGACGTGCACGGCAGCTTGGGATGATGGGCCGGTCGACCGTCCAGAGAGCTCTGCTCTCTGGAAATGGCCCCGGTTGACCGGCCGTCGACCGGCAGAGAGCTGCCCTCTCTGTATCCAGTCCCGGTCGTCCGGTGGCTCAACGGTGACCGTTAGCCGGTCGACCGGAAGGGAAATTTGCCATTTGTTGCTGCCAACGGGCAAATTTATTTTTGGGCTATAAATACCTACTTCTTTGGCTGTTTTAAACAACAATTTCAAGATCAAAAATCGTCATCTTCTTAAGTGTTTTAACAGCAAGTTGTAAAAGAGTTTTGGACTTAAAGATTTTATCTTTATTTGTTTTTAAAGGGTTGAAAAAAATCAAGAAAAGGAGAAGTCTTTGGGAGTTGTTTTGATCTTCATTTATATTTCAATCTAGAGTTTTTTCAAGAGTTTTTCTTTGTGTTTTTGATTTCCAAACTCTTTATATTCTCACACTTGAGCTATCATATCTATCCTATCTATTAGGATCTTATTTTAGTGAGAAAATTAATTTGTGATCTTTGTGATCACCAAGAGTTGTAAACCTTCTTTTATTTAAGTTCCCTCTAAGTGTAGAGGTCATTGTGGAGGTTGTGTTATCCCTCTAGTGAGAGGTGATTGTGGAGTTTGGTTGGTATCCCTCTAAGTGTAGAGGTGATTGTTGAAGTGTTGGCTTTGAGCCTTTATCCCTCTTGTGTGAGGTTGATTTTATTTTGACTAAGTGCCCATCCCTCTAAGTATAGAAGTGATTGTTGTTGTGCCTTGCCTTTTGTGAAGAGGTTGTATTTGTTGGAGAGAGGAGTTGTGTGCTCTAAGGTTGTATTACCCAAATCCTCACTGGAGGTTCCCTGTATAGGAAGTCCTGTGTGGACGATATAGTGAATATCCTTCTGTGTGAAGGCGGGGACGTAGAGCTGGGTGCTCGAACCTCGAAACATATTTTTGTGTTTGTGTTTGATCCACTATCTCTAACTCTCTCTCTTATATTGTGCATTACATCATATTGTCCATATCATATATATGCTTGGGTTAGTTTGTGTGCCTCACTTGTGTTAAACCAAGAAAGCTTCATATAGCACCTCAACTCTTATTTAGAGGAATTTAGAGGAGATAGTCCAGAGTCCTTCACCGGGAATTCGGCTACACTCTTTGGTTACACTAAGTGTGTTGCAATTTGTTTTTAATTCCGCATTATTTGTCATTAGATTAGCCATACACCTATTCACCCTCCTCTAGGTGTACTTACAATTGGTATCAGAGCCTACGCTCCTGATATTAGGTTTAACCACCTAGGAGTGAGATCTTGATTTGCTAATCTAGATTTGCATTTGCACGCATACTTGTTTACACACACTCATGGATTACCTTGCCCCTCCCATGTTTGATGTTTCTAACATCGATATGTGGAAGTTTAAGATAAGTATGTATCTCAAGACCCTAGGAATGCATGTTCACCTTGCCGCTACCAAGAAATCTTATCTTGATAATAGCAAGCATATAGAGGCCAATGTACAAGCCCTTGAGGCACTTAGGAGCACGCTAAATAAAGAATATCTATGTATGATTTCTCATTGTAATTTCGCCTTTGCAGTGTGGAACACGTTGACCTCTCTAAAGCTTCAAACGTCAAACATTGTGGAGAAGGAATCTAGTGAAGATGAATCTGAATAACATTGCCACATGGTCTAAAGGAATGACTCCCTTGAGGTAAATTCGGAACTCAACTAGATGATTGTGCTACTTTTTCCGGTGATGATTTTGTTGATGCCTATGCATTAAATGAAGAACTTTTCATTGT
Source organism: Agave tequilana (assembly GCA_038442645.1). Taxonomy (NCBI): domain Eukaryota; kingdom Viridiplantae; phylum Streptophyta; class Magnoliopsida; order Asparagales; family Asparagaceae; genus Agave; species Agave tequilana. Next base: position 118,333 of record JAVJIF010013016.1, on the reverse strand, counting down.
TTGTGAAAAATTGTTAGAAAATATAAAGCTTTGAAAAAGAAAAGTTTTGGACTAATAAAGAAAATAAGGATTTGGTTTCAAAACTTGATTTGACTTTGCAAGAAAAGATTGAGATTTCAAATGAATGTGACTCCTTAAATCCCAACTTGAACTTGCCCTAAATGAAAATAAAATATTGAAAAATAAAAATGATTGTGATGAAGTTTTGAAAAAAAAATGAAGTTCTATCTTCAAAACTTGTTTTTGTTTTAAAAGAAAATGATTCTTTGAAAAATAAAATTATTTCTATTTCAAAGGAATTGGATTTGATTTCTAATGAAAATAAATCTTTGAAAAATGATTTTGATTCACATGTTTGCCATGCTAGTGTAGCCTCACCTTCTAGTGTATCTATAGCGTGCTCCACTGCTTCTTCTATTATTGCAAATGATATATGTGCTTTAAAAAAAGAGTGTTGATTGTTTGGGCTCCACTTTGAGCAAATGTGCCATGAACCACACACGGTTGGAATCCATATTTCGCAAGAAACATGCTCCTCACATGTACGCACACCATACACGGCATACACATGCTCATCATGCTCACACACATGATCTCATGTATGCTCATGTGTACACTTGTACACATTGTGGACGTAAGGGTCACCTGCAAAGTTTTGTTATAATAGAATACATAATGTAAATTTTACAAATAAGTTTGTTTGGGTTAGGAAAGGTGCTAACCCCTATGGACCCAATAAGGTATGGGTACCAAAAGCCACTCCTATTTTATTTGATGTAGGTGTGGGCTCTCACTTGACGTGAGGGCATTGGTGCCTTGAGGTGAATGCGTTCCGAGCTATATGGTGACACTTTTGGATGCATCACTTTCAAGGAGAGTTTGGTGGGAGGACCACCATGGTTTGGAGAACTAGAGATAAACCCTATTGATTTTGATAACTATCTCTAACTCCCATTTAGTTTACATGCTTTCATATTATTGATTTTATTTGGCATGTTTTGTTTTTTCAATGATTATTATGTTAAATACCATGATGATTAGACTTATGACATACATGTATAGTAATTGAGATACACCCATGTTTATATGGACTTATATTTTTATGTTCTCATTTTACTTTAACTATTGTGTCATAGATCTAAGACATATGCATTTACTTAATGATCATATTGGTTTATGTTTTGTTTTATACTTCATGATTTGATTACATGTTAAAGATGTACTTTTCATTAAAAATTGTGTCAATACTTATACAACTAGTGAGCCACAAATTGATTATTTGATGTTTGTGCTTAATTACTCATTTGTACCCATTAGTTGTACTAGTATAGTCTAGTTTTGATGATTCATACATTTGACTTGTATTCCCCATTTTGTACATGTTTTTCATGAAAATGTATTTAGCTTCATGTATATGTCAATTTTGCTAAAACTTTAAGATATACATGTATACCCTTGAGTCATTTGTGTTTCATGCAAAATTTCTTTATGAACTCAATTGTGTTTGGATATGTATGTATACTTCTAGTTTTGACAAAACACATATATGCCTTGAAATTGGAATTATTTTGGTGAAAATTAAATTTTTATGTTTTTCATGTTTATAAAGGAATTTCATATTGAGCCTTATTATCTATTCTCATGATTATGCTTTTCACATCATTCTTGTACATTCACATTACTTGATGTTTTCTTATGACTTTATTTTCATGAGTATTATATGTGCTATATAGACTTTGAGTGTTGATAATTGTATGATTTTCATATTTTCATGGATATATTCTTGTTTTATTCCTTACTTGAAGGATTAGTACTAATTTTCAAGTTTATCATAAAACTATTGCGTATTTCTTCATTTTGGAAGAGTTTTTCAAACTTGTTAAATTATTTTCAAATCCTATTTTTGAAAACCCCTTCCATCGAAGGGTGGTTGGATGGGCGACCATGCCTTGTATACTCAAATTGAATATTCTTTTAAACATGTGCATGAAAGGGAGGTAATTATGAGTTATACACTTGATCCTCATATGTTTTCAATTGGTATCTCAATTGATATTTTCGTGGTTGTATACTCATATTTGTATTTCTATATATGTATGCTTCAACTTCAAATAGTATCATTTAGATTGGTATTTACATTTTCGTACATGTATATATGATTTGATTGCGCTTACTATATCTTTATATCTTAGAGCACAAATTTTGTTATGCTAAGCTTGGTTTAGTCCTTAATGATAATTATTTTTCAATTGGTATCTTATACAAGTTTATACATCATTTTCATTAGTATTTCATAAAAGGGGAGAAAATTCATGTTTTGTTGGGAATTAATTCATCTATAATGCGGAATAAAACGTCCATGGATCAAGAATCAACCATACATCTCAAGAATCATATATTGCAAGACTTTCATAATAGAAAACCCTAATCTATTCATACCTGAGGCCATTGATGAAGATTGAATGGAGATTGGAGAAGATGTTGAATCCTTCCTCTGGAATCTGCAAACCCTAACTTGCAATGGATCCTCTTTTCTCTGCTCCTTTCCTTTCACAAAACTCTCTGTTCTTTTCACGATGGATTCACTCAAAAATTAAAATGAGCGTAAGTTTTGTTTCTTTACAGGAGGAGAAAAGTGGGTCGCACATTTGCAAAAAGACCCCTTGAAAATAAACCTTTCCATCATGGTATCTTTTCTATTTTCAAGTGACCAAATAACTATATAAATGTGACAATTATATGGGCATCCTTTATATCAGTTAAACTTAATAGGAATCCAATGCAAATACCAAGGTTATGTGGGCCACTTTAATATGAGATTAACATTCTCCCACTTGGACCACTAACCGATTAGGTTAAAAACTTTAGAAAAAACAAAATAAAAGAAAAAGACTCATTTTCAAAATCATTTTGACTCCATTGGATTCCATACGGAAAAACTTTGACACGTGCACGAATTTTAAAAACAACAACTGATAAGCCCAAATATGAAATACTGTAATACTGCAATTAGCTTAGACTATCAATGCGAGTCATAGCGGTTATACAACATCCACGTCATACTCCCTTCTATGTACCACAACATTGATAACCCTTACTAATTGAGTCCATAACCATAATGACCCCTGTAATTGTCTTGTAAAGACATTTCCTGTTTAACATACATCCATACAAAATATGTGTACACACAATTGGATAACAGGAAATAGAGAAACAAACTGTTATTTGTACAACTATGTCAATTACACAAGTACCAAATATACATTTACAGATTACCCAAAAGACCCATCCTTACAACATGTTCCTTAAATGTCTTTGGAGGCAATCCTTTAGTCAATGGATCAGCAACCATTAAGGTGGTACTTATACTTTCAATTGACACTTTCTGTTTCTCAACTCTTTCTCTAACCACCAAGTACTTCAGTTCTATGTGCCTAGAACCATTAGAGTACTTACCATTCTTAGAGAAAAATACGGCTGCTGTATTGTCACAATATATCTTCAGCGGCTTGGCAATAGAGTCAACTACACCAAGTGCTGAGATAAAATTCCTCAACCATAGTGCATGATTTGTGGCTTCAAAACAAGCTATGAACTCAGCCTCCATCGTGGAAGAAGCAATGAGAGACTGCTTCACACTCTTCCACGAGATTGCCCCACCTGCTAGCAAGAAAACAAATCCTGAGGTAGACTTCCTGCTATCTGGGCAACCACCAAAATCTGAGTCTGAATAGCCGATCACCTCCAACTGGTCTGATCTACTGTATGTGAGCACATAGTCCTTTGTCCCCTGAAGATACCGCATAACCTTCTTAGCCAACTTCCAGTGCTCCATTCCTGGATTGCTTTGGTATCTTCCCAACATCCCAACTGCATAACTGATATCTGGCCTGGTACAAGTGCTTGCATACATCAAGCTCCCAACAGCTGATGCATACGGAATTTTCTGCATTTGACCCTTTTCTAAGTCATTTCTGGGACACTGGCTACCACTTAATCTGTCACCCTTCTGAATGGGTGCAGGACTAACTGAACACATTTCCATATGGAATCTTTCCAAGACCCGGTTGATATATCCTTTCTGAGACAGTCCTAGCAATCCTCGAGATCTATCCCTGAAGATCTCTATGCCAATAACATAAGCTGCCTCACCCATATCAACCATCTGAAAATTCTTGGTAAGATAGCTTTTAGTTTCATACAGCAAACCAAGATCACTACTGGCTAATAAAATATCATCTACATACAGAACCAAGAAAATAAACTTGCTCCCACTGATCTTTAGATATATACACTGATCAACAGTGTTTTCTGTAAATCCAAAAGAGGTAATGGTATCATTAAACTTTATATACCATTGCCTGGAAGCTTGTTTAAGTCCATATATAGATTTCTTTAATTTACAAGCCAAGTGTTCTTGTTCTTTAATTGCGAACCCTTCAGGTTGCTCCATGTAGATATCCTCATCCAAATCCCCATTCAGAAAGGCAGTTTTCACATCCATCTGATGTAACTCCAAATCATAATGAGCTACAAGTGCCATAATGATTCTAAGAGAATCCTTCTTAGATACTGGAGAGAAGGTCTCTGTATAGTCAATGCCTTCTTTCTGAGTAAAACCTTTGGCCACAAGTCTAGCCTTATATCGTTCGATATTGCCTTTAGAGTCGTGCTTGGTCTTAAAGACCCATTTACACCCGACTTTCTTACAGTTATAAGGCAATTCAACGAGATCCCAGACTTGGTTTTGGTCCATAGATTTTAACTCATCTTTCATAGCATCAACCCATTTACTAGAATCATTGCATTCTATGGCTTGTGAAAACGAAACTGGATCTTTATTTACCCCAATATCATAATCAGATTCCTGTAGATATACCACATAATCATCTGAAATGGCAGATCTTCTTTCCCTTTGAGATCTTCTCAAAGCTGCCGGTTGTGGTGGTTCTACAACATTTTCAATGGGAATATCCTCATGGAGTGGTGAACCAACATTAATTTGTTGTTCTGGAATCTCAACTTGATGATCAAGCTGAGGTACAACAAATTCTCTTGAAGGAAAGGTAATTGGGATATTTACCCTTACAACTTCAAGATCTACTTTTCTTGGTTCATCACTCCCACTAAATTCACCATTCTCTAGGAATCTGGTATTACCAGTTTCAACTATTCTTGTACTATGGTTAGGGCAATAAAATTTGTATCCCTTAGACTTATCTGGATAACCAATGAAATACCCAGATATTGTTTTTAAGTCCAATTTCTTTTCTTGTGGGTTATATATTCTGGCCTCTGCTGGACAACCCCAGACATGTAAATGTCTTAAACTAGGTTTCCTACCAGTCCACAACTCAAAAGGAGTTGTTGGAACTGCCTTACTAGGAACCCTGTTTAAGATATACATAGCAGTTTTTAAGGCCTCACTCCACAATGAATTGGGTACTTTAGAGAAGCTCATCATGCTCCTAACCATATCCATAAGAGTTCGGTTTCGCCTTTCAGCAACACCGTTCTGCTGAGGCGTACCTGGCATCGTGTATTGAGCACAAATGCCACGCTTTTCTAGGAATTTGACAAATGGGCCAGGATGTTGTCCTGACTCATCATATCTACCATAATATTCACCACCTCTATCTGATCTTATGATTTTAACCTTTCTATCTAATTGTCTCTCGACTTCTGTAATGAACACCTCAAGGATGTCAACAGCCTGAGACTTTTCATTAATTAGATAAACATAACCATAACGTGATAGATCATCTATAAAGGTAATGAAATATCTCTCTCCAGTAAAACATGGAATGGAAAGAGGTCCACAAATATCTGTATGAATTATTTCAAGGAGGTCTTTACTTCTTGTGGCACTTTTCTTAGTGTGTTTAGTTTGTTTTCCTTTTATACAATCTACACACACATCAAAATCAGTGAAGTCCAGGTCATCCAAAATCCCAGTCTTCACTAATCTTATTATTCTATCCCTGGAGATATGCCCCAGTCTCCTATGCCACAAGATAGAGGATTTTTCATTTATTAAGCCACGTTTTATACCAACATTCGAATGCAGAGACAATAAAGATTGTGCAAACTCATCATTCAATGAAATTTTATATAATCCATCACATAAAATTCCATGCCCAACCGGCATTGAATTATACATTAAAGAGAGTTTTCCACAATTAAATAAAACAGAATATCCAAAAACATCTAATTTGGATACAGACATTAAGTTCCTGGAAATTGAAGGTACATAAAAAGTATCCTCAAGATTCATCTGATGACCCGTCTCCAAAAGTAGTCGATAAGTACCAACATATTCGACCTCCACTTTCAGACGGTTCCCCATAAAGATGAATCTCTCACTTTCCTTCGGTTTCCGGGTTGTAAGGAATCCCTGCATTGAATTAGTTATGTGAGTTGTGGCTCTAGAATCAATCCACCAAGTATTAGAAGGAACTTCAGCAAGATTTGATTCATAACATGCAAAAGAAAGATTTGTACCTTTCTTTTCGAACCAAGCTTTCCTCTTGTCGCAGTCCTTCTTCACATGTCCCTTTCTGCCACAGAAGTAGCATTTGACAGTGAAAGCTTTTCTATGACCTTGGCTACTTTCCCCATGGTCATTTCCTTTCTTTGATGGAAATTTCTTACCTCTTCCATATTTACTTTTCTTATGGATACCCCCTTGAGTCACTGCTAATACTGAGTGCTGTCCTTCTTGCCTCAGTCTCACCTCCTCTTGAACACACATACTAGTCAGCTCATTCAAGTTCCACTTATCCTTATGAGTATTGTAGTGGATCTTGAATGGCCCAAACTGTGAAGGAAGTGAGTTGAGGATGAATTGAACCAAGAAGGACTCATCAACCTTCATACCCAGTGATCCTAGCTTAGCAGCCTTGTCAGACATGTTCAGAATGTGTTGCTGAACTCCTCTATTACCATCATATTTCATGGTGGTAAGTTCAGCCATTAAGGTACCAGCTAATGACTTATCTGCTGACTTAAATCGGTCCTTTACTGCAGACAAAAGTTTCGATGCACTAGTAGTATGTGGGAGGGAAGTCTTGATGTTATTAGCTATGGTCATCTTTATGAACATTAGACTGAGCCTATTAGACCTCTCCCAAGCTTTGGCATGGCTGACCTGTTCTGCTGTACTCTCAGCAGTTACTTCATCAGGTTTGTCAACTATTAAGGCCATGTCTAGGTCTAGGACACCCAGTGTAAACTGAACATGTTCATACCACTCTGAGAAGTTTGTACCATCCAAGGCCGGAATGCTAGTGGCATGAGTGTGAAGAGAAGTGGGGACGTTCACTGAAACATAATAGGACATAGCTCACATTAGGCCACGAATCAATACAATAACTTTAAATTTAATTAAGATGAACTATTGATATCACTCAGATTTCTCCTTTGGGCGAAACCTAAGCATATCTAGTGTTCACTCTTTAGGTGAGAACTTTTATCACCTACGTAGGTCTAATATAATTTATGCCAACTTAGATAGTAAGTCATGTTACCTTTGGGTATTCACTTCTACACCACTAGGTTGCATAAATTATACTATCCTACCCGGTTCATAATTATTCGAAAGGGACTTTCCTTTGGGCCAGTCCCAATCTCCTAACTAGAACCGCCACCGAGAATATTATTGCCTTTAATGTCTACCTCATTAACATGTCTTTTATGTAGTTGTATATCATAAGGTTTACTAACCTAGGTCACTTTGGCAACTACTAAATCAATAAGCCTTATGAATACAAACTAACCAATAATATTCTCTAATTCTATTATTTGTGTAATGCCATAATACTACAATACATTACTTGACCAAGCATCAATCAACATTAACACAATAACTTAAATGTGTAACATACTTTATGATTGATTATTTTCAAACATTAGTCGACTACAAGAAATGAGTAGTCGACTTGGGTCAAATCAAGTCGACTACAGGTTTAGGTCTAGTCGACTAGGACAAACAAGGATTAGTCGACTATACCAACATGACTAGTCGACTACACATTTTATCAGTCGACTAGGCCAAAATTACAAGTCGACTAGAAACTTTATCAGTCGACTACAAATATTATTAGTCGACTCCTGTTAGAATCCAAACTCTTGGTTAAATATTAGTCGACTTGGCCAAAAGGTTAGTCGACTATACACTTTACTAGTCGACTAATCAAAAACCCAAGTCGACTCCTGTTAGAAACAGAGAGTCGGGTAACTTTCGGGATGGACTATTAGTCGACTAATCAATCCCTATAGTCGACTAATAGCCCATGATCCAGTTACCGAACAGCAGTTCCAGATTATCGCCCGAATCCCAAAAATTATGGAAAAATCGGGAAAAATTAGGGAAAATTAGGGTTTCTAAAATCCTAAATTTGATCCATATTAATTGCATAATTAGAGGAATGTATATATGATTTTAGGGTTTCCAAGAATCCTCTTCAATTCTACAATTAAAGATCAAAATCTGGATTTCATGAATTGTTAATCAAAACCCTAACTTTTCATAATTCCTAAATCCAAGATGTATTGATTCTTTAATCATGGCTCTGATACAAATGTTGGGAATTAATTCATCTATAATGCGGAATAAAACGTCCATGGATCAAGAATCAACCATACATCTCAAGAATCATATATTGCAAGACTTTCATAATAGAAAACCCTAATCTATTCATACCTGAGGCCATTGATGAAGATTGAATGGAGATTGGAGAAGATGTTGAATCCTTCCTCTGGAATCTGCAAACTCTAACTTGCAATGGATCCTCTTTTCTCTGCTCCTTTCCTTTCACAAAACTCTCTGTTCTTTTCACGATGGATTCACTCAAAAATTAAAATGAGCGTAAGTTTTGTTTCTTTACAGGAGGAGAAAAGTGGGTCGCACATTTGCAAAAAAGACCCTTGAAAATAAACCTTTCCATCATGGTATCTTTTCTATTTTCAAGTGACCAAATAACTATATAAATGTGACAATTATATGGGCATCCTTTATATCAGTTAAACTTAATAGGAATCCAATGCAAATACCAAGGTTATGTGGGCCACTTTAATATGAGATTAACAGTTTTACCTTTCAATCGGTTTTATTTTCAATTGGTACCTTACTCTCACTCTTTATGTTAAAAAATGATATTATTCAATTGATATCTTACTTTTCAATTGGTTTTCTACACTCCTAATGAAAAATATTTTTAATTGGTATATGTTTCATTTGCAATATTGGTATCAAAAATCTTAAATTAATATTATTCTCTATTTGGTATCTTTAGTGCAAAATGATTTTAGTGTTTAACCAAAAGGTTGGTTTATACTTTTCAATTGGTATCATTCTTCATTTTAAATTGGTTATATTGCAAAGAGTTGTGTTTACATAAAAATTTGGTTTTTACTTTCATTTGGTATCAATACTTACAATATATATATATTCTTATATTTGGTATCAAAATTATATAATATTTTCAATTGATACTAAAATTTACAATTGGTATCAAGATTTACAATATATATCTATATTTCAATTGGTATCAAAAACACAAAATGTTTCATTTTCTATTGGTATCAAAACTTACAAGATGTTTTCAATTGGTACCTTAAGAATTTTTTTATCATAATTTGGTATCATAATGTTTTGATATTTATTACTTATATGCATGGGAAGTTTAACATCTTCTCTATATATAAATTCGTGCTGAGTGTATCTCATATTGAGGAGCTTGACCGCTCATCTCTATGTCTTACACGTGTATAGTGGAAGCTTCACATCTCTTTTTATACATTGTATATTATGCTTTATGTGGTTAGGGTTTAGTCATCTCTTTTCATATAAATGCATATATGCAGCAGGAGTTAACTTTACGTCTCTCTTCTTCATGAATATATATCGCATATATATAACTTTATTGTTTGATTTGATAAAAAGAAGAAAATTTCTTTTGATTTTATATTGTGTCCCTTTATTGATGATTTGACAAAAAGGGGGAGAGAAATTTGGAGATTTATATTTGCATGTTTAGTTTATGCATGTTTACTTTTGTTCACTTTTACAATTGGTATAAGAGAAATTGATATCAGAGCATGTTTATGTTAAGCATTCATTGCATATCTTTATTGTTTATTATTATGCATGAGTTAAGGGGGAGCTTCTATGTGTCTTAACTTTAATCCATGCATATATAACTCCATGAGTTTTGTCATCATCAAAAGGAGGAGATTGTTGGCCCAGAGGCCCATCACTCTAGCTTTGATGATGATTAACTCATGTAGTTATAGTTACTAATAATCTTGTAATATTTAGTTTCGGGTATTTGATCAAGATATTAGTAGGTGATTAGCTTCAACAAAGGAGTTTTGGAGCTTTCACATGTTGATTCGAGAGCTCGAGTGTCATCATCACATCTAGTACTCAGTTGGAGTCAAGCTCGTTGGATCGTGTTTGAATCAAGTCGACTTAGAGAAGGAGTTCTACAAGAAGACCTCGGCTTGTTTAGTTTAGTAGTTTAGATCTTGTGTAAAGATTAGATAGTGTTGATATTCTCAAGTTCACATACACACACAAGTTTTCAGTTTATTGGTTTTTGATTTTCGGTTTAACCGGTTTTAGATTCATGTCAAAAACATAGATAGATATCTTTATATGTATATTGAATTCTATCCATATACAACATGCTTCAAAATTGTTTCAATATCATGTTCTTGTATTTACATGAGTTTTGCAGAAAACGAATTTTCATTTCAAAAATCCAAGTTTGAAAAATATCGATTTTGGTTTAAAGCCTAAATTCAATATCACAAAAATGGTTCAAATTGTTTATAATATATGTTGAAATTTTGTCACACATATTTGTATTTCAAAGATCTTATAAGAACATATTTTTGTGGAATTTATGTGATTTTATGGGATTTATTTGATAATAAAAAGATAAGCTTTTTAATCCCTAAAAACTGGACCTGGCCTTCTGCCGGTCGACCGAGGCAGGAGTCGGTCAACTGGTCCGGTCGACCGACGTGCACAGACGTGCACGACAGCTTGGGCTGGTGGGCCGATCGACCGGGCGGTCGACCGTCCAGAGAGCTCTGCTCTCTGGAAATGGCCCCGGTCGACCGGCAGAGAGCTGCTGCTCTCTGTATCCAGTCCCGGTCGACCGGTGGCTCAACGGTCATAAAAATGACCGTTGGCCGGTCGACCGGGTCGACCGGTAGGGCAAATTTGCCCTTTGCTGCTGCCAACGGGCAGATTTATATTTGGCTATAAATACCCACTTCTTTGGGTTGTTTTAAACAATAATTTCAAGAGCAAAAATCCTTATCTTCTTAAGTGTTTTAACAGCAAGTTTTAAAAGAGTTTTGGGCTTAAAGATTTTATCTTTATTTGTTTTTAAAGGGTTGGAAACATTAAGAAAAGGAGAAGTCTTTGGGAGTTATTTTGATCTTCATTTATATTTCAATCTAGAGTTTTTCTCAAGAGTTTTTCTTTGTGTTTTTGATTTCCAAACTCCTTATATTTTCACACTTGAGCTATCATATCTATCCTATCTATTAAGATCTTGTTTTAGTGAGAAAATTGGTTTGTGGTCTTTGTGATCACTAAGAGTTGTAAACCTTCTTTTATTTGAGTTCCCTCTAAGTGTAGAGGTGATTGCGGAGGTTGTGTTGTCCCTCTAGTGAAAGGTGATTGTGTTGGCCCAATGGCCTTCCACTCTAGTTTTGATGATGATCAACTCATGTAGTTATGTTTACTAATATTCTTGTGTTTCTAAGTTTCAGATCATTAACAGGATATTAGTTGGTGATTAGCTTCAACAAGGAGTTTAGAAGCTTTTCATGTTATTCCGGTGCCAAAGCTTAAAGATCATACCTTTGCACTTGGAGGATCACGCGTTTGGGATCGAGTCTACTTGAAGATGAAGATCGTCAAGAAGACTTAGGTATCCTAATTTAGATAGAGTTTTAGATCCATTTGTAAAGCTTAGTATAGTTGATATGCTCAAGTGCACAAAACACACACATGTTTGGATATTGGTTTTTCGGTTTTTAGTTTAACCGATATGAGTTTTCATGAATAGTTTGATCAAAATAAGTTTACATGTTTTATATGTATATTAGATGTGCTCTATATACATACATGCTTATATGACTTATACAAACTTAGTTTGACATACCTATTCATGTAGTTTTATGTTTTGGTATAAAACATATTTTTGTAATTAAAGACAAAAACTATGATATATTTGTTGAATGTGTATTAGACCTATGTCCATATGCATCATGCTTAATAATGTTCAAATATCATGTTTTTGTATTTCTATAAGTTTTTAGGAAAATCAGATTTCCTATTGAAAAAATCAAGTTAGACAAAAATACAAGTTTGTTTTTTGATAATATTGGCAAGACACAAAAATGAATTGATATGTTGATATATTGTCTTGAAATTTTTATCACTTGTTTGAGTTTCAATATAAAATGATAAAACAATTTTTATGGTATTTTTAAAGAGATAAAAGATTTTTAGAAAATATTTTTCCAAATTTTCTGACCTTGTTTTTGTGCTGACAGGCTGGTCGGTCGACCCTGACGGTCGACCGCACCAAGGGCCAGTCGACCGTTCGGGTCGACCGACGTGCACAGACGTGCACGTCTGTTAGGCACAGACACGGTCGACCGTGACGGTCGACCGAGTTGAGAGCTCTGCTCTCTGGTTTTCTGGGTCGACCGGGCCGGTCGACCGCAGTTGCCCAACGGTCATAATTCTGACCGTTGGCGGTCGACCTGACAGGTCGACCGGTGGCCTGTCAGGCTGCCACATCAGCCTAACGGCTAGTTTTGTATAGGGGCTATATAAACCCCATCTCTTTGGGGATTTTGGCCAAGTTTTCTAAGAGAAAAATTTCCAGTTTTCTGAAGTGTTTAAAAGAGTTTTAAAAAGAGTTTTTGGGGCTTTAAAACTTCTCATCTTTATTTGTTTTGAGTTTTTGGAAAATCAAAGAAAACTAGGTTTTGGGATTTTGATTTGGTATTTCATTTTCTATCATATACAAGAGATTTTCCAAGTAGTTTTTCTTTGTTGCTTGTTTCCAAAAATACTTTGATTCCACACTTGAGCTATATCTTCTATCCTAAACTATTTAGGATCTTGTTTTTGTGGAAAAAGAAAAAGGAAAGAGGTTTGTGGTTGAAATATACCACTTGTTGTAAACCCTTGATTTCTTGAGTTGCTCCCTCTTTGGTAGAGGTGGAGATTGTTGTATTGGGTTGTTGGTTTGGATCCCTCTTCGGTAGAGGTGATTGAGTTTGGTTGTAGACCTCTTCGGTAGAGGTGTTGGTTGTTGTATTGGCTACGGGCCCACCCCTCGGTTGTGAGGTGGTTGTTTGAGAGAGGAGTTTGGTACTCCTAGAGTTGTAACAAATCCTCTTCGGTAGAGGTTCCCTCGGTGGGAGATAGTGGATTGGAAATCCTACACGGTGGTGTAGGCGGGGATGTAGAGTTGGGTACTCGAACCTCGAAACAAATCTTTGTGTTAGCGTTTGATCCAATTTCTCTCAACTCTACTCTCTTTACTTTGTGCAAGCATCATTTCATTCAAGCATCATTCCTTCATTGCATACATATCTTATACATTGCTTGTGTTGCCTTGCATCTTTTATATTGCAATTCATTCTTATATGCTTGGCGTGATTGTGTGTATTTCATATTGCTTGGATTGCTTGTGTGTGTGTGCCTAACTTATACTCATCCAACAAGAGCTTCACATAGCACCTCAACCCATTTCAAGGGGAATCAAGGGGAGTTAGTCCAGAGCCTCGCAAGGGGAATTCGGCTACACTTGTTGTATTGTATTAGTTTGTGCATAATTTGCATTAGCTTCCGTCATTAGCGCACTTAGTTTTGTATTAGTATTTTAGATTAGCACTAACACCTATTCACCCCCCCCTCTAGGTGTTTTTCAGGTTGTGGAGTTTGGTTGGTATCCCTCTAAGCGTAGAGGTGATTGTTGAAGTATTGGCTTGAGCCTTTATCCCTCTTGTGTGAGGTTGATTGTTGTTTTAGCTAAGTGCCCATCCCTCTAAGTGTAGAGGTGATTGGTATTGTGCCTTGCCTTTGTGAAGAGGTTGTATTTGTTGGAGAGATGAGTTGTGTACTCCAAGGTTGTATTACCCAAATCCTCAGTGAAGTTCCCTATGTGGGAAGTCCTGTGTGGACGATATAGTGGAAATCCTTCTGTGTGAAGATGGGGACGTAGAGTTGGGTGCTCGAACCTCAAAACATATCTTTGTGTTTGTGTTTGATCCACTATCTCTAACTCTCTCTCTTATATTATACATTGCATCATATTGTCCATATCATATATATGCTTGGATTTGTTTGTGTGCCTCACTTGTGTTAAACCAAGAAAGCTTCATATAGCACCTCAACTCTTATTTAAAGAAATTTAGAGAAGATAGTTCAGAGCCCTTCATCGGGAATTCGGCTACACTCTTTGGTTACACTAAGTGTGTTGCAATTTGTTTTTAATTCCGCATTATTTGTCATTATGTTAGTCATACACCTATTCACCCCCTCTAGGTGTACTTACAGTCCGCCCCGCCCCCCCAAAAAAAAAAAAACCCGCACAGTTTGGAAGCACTTACATGGATAACTTTGAAGGGCTTTTTTTTTAAAAAAAACTCACTTAAATAAGTAATTATAAAAAAGGCCTCTCTAAAACTTAATCCCAAAACAGACATCTGACAGCCACATCAGCGCCACGTTGGATTTTCCTTGCCAGTGTGGCGCTGGATGGAATTTAAGTGGAGGTTTTTTGGGTTCGGGTTTTAGAAACCTGAACACAAAATTGGTGATTTATTCTGTTCGGGTTTTAGGAACCCGAACCAAACTTTCTAGCCAAACTAGGTTCAGGTTTCTGAAACCCGAACTCAAAAGTAACAATAAAATAAGTTCGAGTTTCTAAAACCCGAACGAAGTTTTGGGTTATTCTAGGTTCTTGTTTTTCAAACCGGAACTAGATCGGGTCCACTTTAGCCCGCACACGTTTTTAACTTATATAAATTATGTTTTTTTACTTTCACCCTCATATCATTCTTGGCCCTCTCTCCCTCGACTTTGTGCCTTAGCGCCGTCTCTCTTTCTCTCTTTTAAATCGGGCACCCCCTCTCTCTGGCCGCCACCCCCTGCTCTCTCTGGGCTTCCCCCCCACCCGATCTGTCTGGGCGACCCCCCAAGCCTGGTCTCTCTCTAGGCGCCCCCCAACCGGGTCTGTCTCTGGGGTGAAATCCCCCCTCTCTGTTGGACAAAGGCAGGTATAATGCGTAATTTTTTTGTAATATAGTTATTTTGTTAATTAGTTTTAAGTTATGTTAGTTGCTTATTTTTTTTAAATTATGTTAGTTTGTTGTCCATATTTTTAATTAGTTGTTTTTCCACATTAGATGTTTTGTTAGTTTTCTAGTTATTTTTAAACTTGCGATAATTTTATTGTTTGATATAAAATTAGATGTAATAAATAATGTGGAGGTGCCTATTCTTTGTTGGTTTAATAGTAAACTAACAATAGACCAGAAAAATAAGCCACTATATGTCGCTGGAACAGTAAAAATCAATGTCAGTGCGAAAAGAAACCACAAGGCTTGAATTGGTAGATATCAAAAATTAATCCCAATGATTATCAGATTCAACTAACTTGCAAGCGGCCAGTTACACATGGATATTACCAAGCAATGGTCATTGTTGACGATGAAGACACGCGTGTTATACTTCAGTTGTACCCGTCAGTAAATACCATAGAGTTACATGTGGAGAAAGCTTAAAGATAATTCTCTCGTATGCTCGGTTTGTATAACGAGTCAACGGGATTCATGTCACCTGTACCACACATTTCACACGTGGACATGTTGACATATACTACATAAGCAATCATTTTTTCTCATTCAACAATTAATTATAATCCAGTCATTTAGTTGACAGAATTATAATTGCTTTGTAGTCTGCTAACTTCTGACATCCAACACATCTAAATACATTGAATTCTTCATGTCCTGATGGCCCATCGGAGGACCTAAATGCAAATTGGTAAATCATGTAACTAATTCATTAATTTTCAAATCAGAATTTTCACATTCTTATAGTTTTAATGATAATAATATTATTGAAATATAGGTACTCATATGGCATTGAAGATATTGTTCCCTCTTATATTGGTCTCTTTGATGTTGGTTCCTCTAATTTAGATGCTCTAATGTTGTACCGTATATGATGCCTCCAGTGTTGTTGCACAACGAAAGTGATGATGATGACACAGACGTTGAAACTGTAGCGCAAGAAAATAGTATGCACGTTGCGGAAGAAGACAAAAATGGTACAGATTGGGTTGACAGCGCATATGCCAATAATGAATATGTTGAGATCCAAGATCCTTATCCAGATGAGTTTAAAAGTGAGGATTGGGTTGATATGATTGTTGTGGAGAATATCATTGTTGAACACACTTGATGTGCCCCAAGTAATGCTACAGATGTTTAAAAGTTGGTGTTATATTTGAATCAAAAGTAAAATTATTGCAAGCACTTCGTGAATGGTCCATCGTTCATTCAGTTTCATTCAAGCCTGTTAAAACGAATAAGAAATGCTATATAGCAGTTTGTGATGCCAATGATGTTGGATCTGGAAACGCGTGCCCGTGGAGAATTCATGCTTCACTCCAAAAGATTCAAGTAGTTATTTCAAAATTAAAAGGTTTGTGCGAGAACATAAATGCCACATGCTGGTACTTCAATCCAATTATCGTCTGGCCACAGCATCCTTTGTGTGCAATATCATCATGCCTATGGTGAAGAGCAATCTTGATTTAACTCCCGCTAACGTAATTGTAGAAATTAATGATAAATTTTACATCTCAATAACATACCGCAAAGCCTGATATGCAAGAACTAAGGCACTGTCGAAGATATTTGGAGATTAGGAATTGTCATATGAGAATCTACCACAATACCTCGAGGCAATAAAAAAAGTAACCCGGGTACCACTACTTGTTTGAAAGTTGAACCTTATGCATTAGAATA
This sequence comes from Agave tequilana, assembly GCA_038442645.1. Lineage (NCBI taxonomy): Eukaryota > Viridiplantae > Streptophyta > Magnoliopsida > Asparagales > Asparagaceae > Agave > Agave tequilana. Next base: position 101,257 of record JAVJIF010013016.1, on the reverse strand, counting down.
TGGTTCGATTGTGCCCAATATGGTTCAATTTGGCCGCGTATTTTGGGCGTTTGGGCTATCAATTAAGGGCTTCTCTGCTTGTCGTCCACTTCTTAGTATTGACGGTGCGCATTTATATGAAAAGTATAGAGGTTGTTTACTCATTGCCACCGGAGTAGATACTGATAGTGGACTTTATCCATTGGCCTTTACTGTGGTAGAAAGTGAACCAGAAAACTCTCAGCAGTGGCTTTTACAGTATATTTATAATCTTATACCAAGTGTGCATCTTGAGCGGATAATTACTTTTATTTCTGATCGTATAAAAGGATTACCGAAGGCACTTGCAAATGCATGGTCATCACCGTATCATCATTGTTATTGTCTTTGACATATTCGAGCCAACTTTCAAAAAGAATTTAAAGATCCTCAATTGCATCATTTGTTGTACGAAGCAAGTTGTGCATCAGATCCACTAGTCTATAAGGCAAAAAGAAAGAACTTAAGAAAATCTCTGAACCTGGACATAATTGGATTAAGAATAGTCTCCATAATCAAGGACGCCAATGGGCATTATCTAAAGATGGAGGTAGACGGTTCATTATCATGACTACAAATTGCTCAGAAAGTTTCAACAGTGTATTGAAAAGGAGCTCGAGCCTTACCAATACAAGCACTTATTGCAAGGACATTTTTTCTGACTTGTTACTTTCTTTCATACCCATAACGAAAAAGTAAAAAACTGGAAATCACCCTTGACACCAACAAATGAGGACATCTTGAGATATCGATACAATGTTGTTGATGGCATTCGATACAAAGATACAGTTTGATTGAGTGGGAAGTATCTGATAGGGAAGCTACACATGCACCGTTGACATTACCCAAGACGAATGCACTTGTTCTTGTAAATTACCTCAGCTCCAGAATCTTCCTTGCATACATCTTATTGTGGTATGTTCTAATGCGCGTAGTGGGGGTGCCAACATAAATACTTACTATTTTTGTTTGCAATGGTATTCTGTAGTAACTACGCTAAGGCTTATTCTCTACTGATTCATCCAATTATGGATAAATGACATTGGGAACCCTATAATGGGCCTCTTATCTTACCTCCTCAATATAAGAGGCCAACGGGTTGTCCACCTTCTGTTCGCATAAAAGGCACTATGGATGAAGGTCGTGAAGGTCACAGACGTAATAGATGTAGTAATTGTAAGCAATTAGGTCACAATAAAGCTAGATGTCAAAATTCACCGGTTACTTTCTTTTCCATTGGGTAAGTATTTGCATGTATTAGTCTGTATATTTTCATAGCATGATTTATATAATGAATGTTGTTTTATTATGTTACTAACAATTGAATTGATGTGCACGCAAAGCTCCCATGGAATCGGGCCGGTTAGTTATGATGTTCTATACATGCAGGATGAGCATCGATCTGCTAAAATCGATGCAAGCCGAGTAATTGTCTATGTGTTTAAAGTTAACAACAGCAATATTATAATACTGAATTTCCTTTATTAATGAATATTCCTTTATAATTGCAGGGTCTCCATGTCATTGATTGTGTAGATCATTCTCGGGCCTTTCAACGATGGACTTTGTTGGATTCGCGTGTCATAGATTGCGTTTGACAAGCTGGATTCTTGGTTCATTCTCATTTGAGGTAGGTCCGACTGGATCATGCATTACTGACAGCTTTGATTGAGAGATGAAAGCCAAAGACATCTACTTTCCATTTTCGAGTTGGGGAGATGACTACCACTCTACAGGATGTGGCGGTGCTCCTTAGCCTTCAGATAGATGATCCAGTTATCACAGGTAGAGATGACAGAGATTGAGCCTTTGAGTGTGAGAGATTATTAGGCAGAGTACCTTCACAGACAGCTATTGGGTGGAGCAGTGAAGTTGCTGTTGGCCCAAAGGCCCATCACTCTAGTTTTGATGATGATTAACTCATGTAGTTATAGTACTAATGATCTTGTGTTTAATTAGTTTCAGATATGTGATCAAGATCTTAGTAGGTGTTTAGTTTCAACAAAGAATTTCAAGTCAAGTTTGGAGCTAGCACATGTTGATTCAAGAGCTCGTGCATCAAGACCACATCAAGTACTCAAGAGGAGTCTAGCTTATTGGATCATGGTTTGGACCAAGTCAAGAAGAAGAAGACCTTCAAGAGAAGACTTGCGTCTAGGTTTGTTTGTAGTAAGATTTTATTTTTAGATAAAACGTAAAGGATAGATTAGTTGGCGGATAGATCAAGTTCATATACACTCACACACAAGAATTATATGTGTTTTCATTATAGAGTTTTCATTTTGGAAAAATATCGTTTTAGTTTTTTATACATGTGTTTTACCAAAACCTTATTTAGAGCTTGATGTCAAAAATATAGATATTTCATCATAAATGTGTAGTGGATCATATCCATACACACTAAGCTTTAAAAGTGTTTAGAATACCTTATTTTTATATTTATGGGAGTTTTGGAAAAATCGGTTTTCAATTTGGAAAAATCATTTTGGAAAAATATAGATTTTTGTTTAAGGCAAAACTTCCATATTACAAAAATAGTTCAAAATGTTTGTAACATGTTTTGATTTTTACTCAAACATGTTTGTATATCAAAGTATATTACTGAACTTATTTTTGTAGATTTTTAGAGAATTTATGGGATTTTATTGAAGGCAAAATAACAAGTTTTTAATCCTTAAAAATGATGTTTCTGGCCTTCTGCTGGTCGACCGCACGGTCGACCGAGTCAGAGGTCGGTCGACCGGGCGGTCAACCGACGTGCACAAAACGTGCACGGCTTGTTTGGCTGAAGGGCCGATCGACCGACCTGGTCGACCGCCAGAGAATTCTGCTATTTGGAAATGGCCCCGGTCGACCGGCTGGTCGACCGGCAGAGAGCTCTGCTCTCTGTATCCAGGCCACGGTCGACCGGCCGGTTGACCGGTGGCACAACGGTCGGAAATCCGACCGTTGGCGGTCGACCAGCTGGTCGACCGACAGCAGTCTGAACTACTGAGTTGGCCTCCAACGGGCAGATTTTGGATGCCTATAAAAGAGGCTTCTCTTGGGCTGTTTTAGTTAGGATTTTTGGAGAGTTTCAAAGCCAGTTTTTCCTATCTATTATAGAGGTTTTCTCCATATGTTTTAGTGCCAATACTTTCATATCAAAAGGAGAGTTTTTCAAGAGTGTTTTGAAAAAGAGATTTCTTGAGTTTTTCACCACAAATCAATCCTTATTTTTCTCACACACACTTGAGCTATCCATTACTATATCAATCCTATAGGGATCTTTATTGTGAGAGAATTTTAGGTGATCAAAGTGTTGTGATCACCAAAGTGTTCTACATTGTACTTTGAGGAGGCGGACTTGCGGGTTCGCGTTATTTCGAGTTCTAGTGAGAGCACGGTATAGAGGTGCGGCCTCGGCAAGCTTGCGTGCTTACATGTGTTTGTTCTTGCGGGAACAAGAGAGGGACTAGAGAGTCCAAAGGAGCTCTAGTGTGAACTCGCTTGTAGGTGTTGCGGCACCGAGTGATCCGGTGGGATCGGTTTTATAGTGAAAATCCTTCATAGTGTTGAAGGCGGGGACGTAGAGCAAGGGTGCTCAAACCTCGAAACAATTTTACCGTGTTTGAAATTGCTCTCTCTATCTCTCACTTGTGTTTATATCTTGCATGCTTACATTACCTTTATCTTTACTTGCTTGATATATTTGTGCTTATATTGTTATATGCTTGGGGATTGTTTGCTCACACTTGCATTCAATCAAGAGAGCCATAGCGGCACCTCAACTCTTATCTAGAGGAATCTTTAGGAGATAGTCTAGAGCCCTTCATGGGGAATTCGGCTACACTCTTAGGTTATACTTAGTGTGTTGTGCATAATAGTTTTTAATTTTCATAAATAGATTTAATTCTGTATTAATTCACCATTAGATTAGCTAGTCACCTATTCACCCCCTGTAGGTGATTACAATTGGTATCAGAGCTTGGTGCTCTTGATTTGGGTCTGACCACCTTGAGTTAAAGATCATCTTTTATAGCTAATCACAATATTTGTACACACACACATGGATTTCATGTCACCTCCGACTTTTGACATTCTTAACATCCAAACTTGAAAAGTTAAGATGTCCTTGTACCTCAAAGCCCGAGGCATTCATGTTTATCTTGCTACCATTAAGGATTCATACTTTAGTAATAGCAAGTATCTTGAGGCTAACTCAAAAGCCATCCATGTTTTAAAGTCGACCCTAAGTGATGATTATCTATGTAGGGTTCTAACTTTGATTCGGCTTGTAGTATAGAACACTATAGTCTCCCTTGGCAAACAAAAATAATATTATGCGGGGAGCGATTCGGATGATGGAAGTGATGCTTCCAACATATGCTACATGGTCCAAGGGGATAACCCCTAGAGGTAAACTCCGAATACGAGCTAGATGAGGATGTTGATATGTCATATGATGAGTTTGCATCTTTTTGTCAACAACTCCTTGAAAAATATGACATGCTTAAAAAGGATAATAAGAAATTGAAAAATAAATATGATTCCATTTTGGTAGAAAAAGATTCTTTTCAAAATAAACTTGCATGTGTTTCAAAAGAAAATGATTTCTTGAGAAAGGAGAATATTTCCTTATCTTCAAAATTAAATGATCTTTGTGAAGGAAATACTTCTTTGAAAAATAAGATTATTTTAGTGGAAAAAAGAAAAAGAAATTGCTTTGAATGAAAACAACTCTTTAAAAAGAAAAATTGTTTCAAAGGAAAGGAAAATGTTTCTAAAAAGAACAAGATTGTTGACCATGCTTTTCATGCTACAACCATTGATAAAAATGAGATTAAATTTTTAAAAAATAGAATAAATTGTTTGAGCTCAACTTTGAGCAATTGTGCATTTAAGCATAATAGATTGGAAACCTTGTTTCAAAAGAAACAATCTCCACATGTTCATGCACATCACCCACGGCACACATATGCACACTTTGCACATCATGATCACACTCATTCACATGTGCATCCTAGAGTGTACAAATGTACATATTGCGGCCGCAAAGGTCATTTAGTAAAATTTTATTATGATATAGTAAATGCTATTAATTTTGCTAATAAAAATGTTTGGATTCCGAATAAGATTAACCCCCGTGGACCCAAAAGAAAATGGGTACCAAAATTCCCACCTATTGTGTTTGATGTAGGTGTGGGCTCTCACATGACATGAGAAGGTTGGTGCCTTGGTGGTGGATGCATGGGCTTGATGGACATTACAAATTGATGCATCACTATCAAGGAGTTTGGTGGGAAGACCATCATGTTTTGGAGACTTAGAGTATAGTTCTTTGGTTTGGTAACTATCTCTAAACTCCTATTTTATTTACATGCTTTTACATTGATGATTTTTAGCATGTTCATGTTTTGTGCTTCTTGTGGTAAATACTTGTTTAGATGTAGTTTTTGTCAAAACTTGTGTATATACTTGTACAAGTAGTGAGCAACAATTGTTTCTTATATATTTGTACTTCATTGCTCATTTGTACTCACTACATGTACAAGTATAACCTAGTTTTGATGATTCCCTCATTTATACTTGTTTTTGCCTATTCTTGTGCATGTTTTTGCTTCATGTATATGTAATTTTTGTTAAAAACTAATAAATATACATGTATACCCTTGAGTCACTTGCCTTCATGCAAATACTATTATGGACTCTTTTGTGTTTGGGATATGTATGCATATTTTTAGTTTTGGATAAATCATACATATACCTTGAAGTTTATTTTTAAATGAAAAAAATTAAATTTTTATGATTTTCATATTTGTCTGATAAAAAGATATTCATGTTTGTTTTGAGCCTTATTGATTATTTTCATGATAATACTAATTACATGATTCTTGTGCACTCACATTTTCACTTGTTTACTCATGACATTGTTTTCATGAGAAATTTTGAGCTTTATAGATTTTGAGTGTCAACTCTTGTGTATTGGTATGCTTCATGAGATATATATGATTTGCTTTCATGTTTGAAGGATCTTTAACTAGTTTTTCAAAATTACTTTAACTAGTTATTTATTCTTCATTTGTTGAGTTTTCAAATTTTGTACAATATTTTTAATCTCTTATTTTGAAAACCCCTACCAACCCCTTTAAGGGCGAATGGATGGGCGACTATGCCTTGTATGCTCAAACTAAATATCTTTTATCATGTACATGAAAAGGTGGATCTTTATGAGTTATACACTTGATTCACATCATATTTTCAATTGGTATCACAATTGATATTTTTTTGTATACTTATATTTTGTTTTCTATATATGTATGCTTCGTTTCAAATAATATCAATTTCATTGGTATTTTCTTTTTATATATATATATATATATATATATATATGTATTTTTTATTGTGCTTGATTTACAATCCTTACATGTTTAAAGCACAAATTATGTTTATGCTAAGCTTGACTTATTTTTAAATGTTAATTGGCATCTAAATTGAGCTTATGCATTGTTTTCAAGTGGTATTGCTAATAATTTCAATTGGTATATCAAAATATACATCATATTTTACCTTTTAATTGGTATCAAAATTTAGTTTAAATTTCAATTGGTATCAAAATATAAGATAAGTTACTTTCATTGGTATCAAAATTTACACATGTTTTAATTTCATTTGGTATCAAAAATTCCTATTTCAAATGATATCAAAAATCTTGTGATATCTTAAAATTTTGTTTATTTACAAACGGTATCTAAAAATTTGTTTTATTACTTTGAATAATTATCAAAATTTGTGTTAAAAATATTTTGATATGTATTGCTTATATGCAAGGGGAGCTTAACATCTCTTCTATATATAAATTCATGTTGAGTGTATCTTGTATTGAGGAGCTTGACATCTCTTCTTTATGTGATACACGTGTGTAGAGGGAGCTTCACATCTCCACTTATGCATTGTATATTATGTTTTATATGAGTTAGGGTTTTGTCATCCCTTCTTCATGTAATGCATGTATGCAGGGGAGCTAACTTTACGTCTCTCTCTTCATGAATGTATATCGCATATATATCTTTATTGTTTAATTTGTTTTCACCCCTTTATTGATAATTTGAAAAAAAGGGGGAGAAGTATTTGATGAGTTTATGAGTTTATATATGCATGTTTGTTTCATTCCCTTGTTTTATACAAAAAAGGGAAGGATGATTTTGAGAGTTTATGCATATATGTTTTGCCTAATGATTTGACAACTAAAATGGGAGATGTATATGAGATGTATTTGAGTTTTATGTATGTTTATCTCCTTGTTTTATTCATATATGTTTGTTTAGTTTATGCACTTCATTGTATATCTTATTTTTTATTATCATGCATGAGTTAAGGGGGAGCTTCTATGAAGCTTAACTTTAATCCATGCATATATAACTCCATGAGTTTTGTCATCATCAAAAAGGGAGAGATTGTTGGCCCAAATGCCCATCACTCTAGTTTTGATGATGATTAACTCATGTAGTTATAGTACTAATGATCTTGTATTTAATTAGTCTCAGATATGTGATCAAGATCTTAGTAGGTGTTTAGCTTCAACAAAGAATTTCAAGTCAAGTTTTGGAGCTAGCACGTGTTGATTCAAGAGCTCGCACATCAAGACCACATCAAGTACTCAAGAGGAGTTTAGCTCATTGGATCATGGTTTGGACCAAGTCAAGAAGAAGAAGAAGACCTTCAAGAGAAGACTTGTGTCTAGGTTTGTTTATAGTAAGATTTTATTTTTAGATAAAATGTAAAGAATAGATTAGTTGGTGGATTGCTCAAGTTCATATACACTCACACAAGATTTATATGTGTTTTCATTATAGAGTTTTCGTTTTGTAAAAATACCGGTTTGATTTTTTATACATATGTTTTACCAAAACCTTATTTAGAGCTTAATGTCAAAAATATAAATATTTCATCATATATGTGTAGTGGATCATATCCATACACACTAAGCTTTAAAAGTGTTTAGAATATCTTGTTTTTTATATTTGAAGGAGTTTTGAAAAAATCGGTTTTCAATTTGAAAAAATCATTTTAAAAAATACAGATTTTTGTTTAAGGCAAAACTTTCATATTACAAAAATAGTTCAAAATGTTTGTAACATATTTTGATTTTTACTCAAACATGTTTGTATATCAAAGTATATTACTGAACTTATTTTTGTAGATTTTTAGAAAATTTATGAGATTTTATTGAAGGGAAAATAACAAGTTTTTAATCCTTAAAAATGATGTTTCTGGCCTTCTGCCGGTCGACCGCACGGTCAACCGAGTCAGAGGTCGGTCGACGCGGGGCGGTCGACTGACGTGCACAAAACGTTCACGGCTTGTTTGGCTGGAGGGCCGGTGGACCGACCGGTCGACTGGTCGACCGCCAGAGAGTTCTGCTCTCTGGAAATGGCCCCGGTCAACCGGTAGAGAGCTCTGCTCTCTGTATCCAGGCCTCGACCGGCCGGTCGACCAGTGGCACAACGGTCAGAAATCCGACCATTAGCGGTGACCAGCCGGTCGACCGACAGCAGTCTGAACTGCTGAGTTGGCCTCCAACGGGCAAATTTTGGATGCCTATAAAAGAGGCTTCTCTTGGGCTGTTTTATTAAGATTTTTGGAGAGTTTTAAAAACCAGTTTTTCCTATCTATTGTGGAGGTTTTCTCCACATGTTTTAGTGCCAATACTTTCATATCAAAAGGAGAGTTTTCAAGAGTGTTTTGAAAAAGAGATTTTTTTCACCACAAATCAATCCTTATTTTTCTCACACACACTTGAGCTATCCATTACTATATCACTCCTCTAGGAATTTTTGTTGTGAGAAGAATTTAGGTGATCAAAGTGTTGTGATCACCAAAGTGTTCTACATTGTACTTTGAGGAGGCGGACTTGCGGGTTCGCGTTGTTTCGAGTTCTAATGAGAGCTCGGTGTAGAGGTGCGGCCTCGGCAAGCTTGCGTGCTTGCGTGTGTTTGTTCTTGCGGGAACAAGAGAGGGACTAGAGAGTCAAAAGAGTTCTAGTGTGAACTTGCTTGTAGGTGTTGCGGCACCGAGTGATCCGGTGTGATCGGTTTTATAGTGAAAATCCTTCATAGTGTTGAAGGCAGAGTAAGGGTGCTCGAACCTCGAAACAATCTCTCGTATTTGCAATTGCTCTCTCTCTATCTCTCACTTGTGTTTATATCTTGCATGCTTATATTGCCTTTATCTTTACTTGCTTAATATATTTGTGCTTATATTGTTATATGCTTGGGGATTGTTTGCTCACACTTGTATTCAACCAAGAGAGCCATAGCGGCACCTCAACTCTTATCTAGAGGAATCTTTAGGAGATAGTCCAGAGCCCTTCACGGGGAATTCGGCTACACTCTTAGGTTATACTTGGTGTGTTGTGCATAATAGTTTTTAATTTGCGTAAATAGATTTAATTCCGCATTAATTCACCATTAGATTAGCTAGTCACCTATTCACCCCCCCTCTAGGTGATTACAGTTGCGATGGCTCCGTGATGAGTTTACGGTGGTCCTAGAGTACTTAGAGGATATGGAGGTGGAGCAGTTTGCACGAGCGTATATATTGCATATGTTCAGTACGCATTTATTTCCAGATACTACCACAAATAAGATACATCTTCGGTGGTTACCTCTCTTAGAGGATTTGGATGTGTGCAGAGCTATGTCATGGGATAGTGCAGTACTTGCATTTCTCTACACGGTGTTGTATAAAATCAGCACTATGGAGATAGCGCAACTTCATGGTTGTTTGACACTCCACGTGAAAACTTAACTCAGTTTGATTTTGGTATTTAGGTGCATACTTTAATTGGACGCTTTAAATTGATTAATAGTTGTATTTACATTCTGTTAACAGTTATGGTATTATGAGAGATTGTCTATAGACCCACACTCAGACAGGTTGTGCCAGCAGATGATCAGCAGCCTTTTGGATGCAGGTAATTGTCAATGTCTTATGCGCTATAAATGAAAACTTAATATTTTTTCTCATTCTAACAAAAATGGTGTGTCACAGGTGGAATGTTGATCAGACATATGATGTAACACCACAGAGAGACCTACAATTTTACAGAAGTAGTTGGATATGATGCTAGAACCTGCAATGACATGGGAGCCATATACATATATAGTTTTACAGAGTTTACCTCCAATATGCACAACAGGAGCTCATATATGGCATGCCCGAACGCCTACTATTTGTATGGAGAATGTTGAGATGCATGTTCCTGATCAGGTACTTCGACAATTTGGGATGAATTAGCATATTTCTGATCCAGTCCTGAGGTTGATACGTGTGGACTGCAGTAAATATAGGCTGCGTGATTAGAGTGTGGAGACAAATGTATATATACTCAAATGGGAAGATCGAGCGAACCGGATTCAAAACCAGCACCACACTCACACATTTTTGGAGGAGTATATGTGTTAATATTGGGGGATCACTCGCGCTGGGTTATTCAACGTGTTGAACCTCCAAACGCTTATACGCCCAGTGCTCCCTATGAGCGACAGTTGCTAATATCTTAAACAAATTCATATTATGTCTTTTAATTATATGATATGTGATATATTCTTCTACTGATGTTTATTATTCATTTAGATGATGCATTGGTCGAAATAGATGAAATGGCGTATGGGGCATTGGTTGATAAATCTCGATTGCACTCGACAATGCAGGAGATCAGAAACTGAATTAGGAATCTTTTACGATAACCTCAATTTGTACGTCCATCCGAAAGAGCACCAACCCCCTAGTCACCTATACACGACGCCAATGACGGTTACCTCATACGGAACACGAAGATGTGGTGGGCCCTTCCCAACCAGTTCCTACACGACGTACAAGGCGTCAAAATGATGATTAGGCGGGACCATATCAGCATCAGACACAATCAGATTCTCAGACTCTTCCTCCACACGGTCGAGAAAGAAGACGTGGGGGTGGCCGAGGAAGGCGTGAATTGCTGTGTTTGTATTTATATGTGATTTATGAAGAACTTCGGATATGTTATGTTTGTGAAGATATGAAATAACTTGAGATATTTAATATCATTATATTATATTTGTGATATTAAAGATATGTGATATTTATTATTACTGTATGGAATTGTATTTGTGATACTTAATATTATTGTATGATACATGAGGTTTTCAAAATATTTCGTTTTAATATTATATTGAAGAGTTCCACTGGAACTGGATGCTGTGCACAACATCAGAACTGATGTCTGATGCTATGCACAACACAACATCTAGTTCCAGTTCTGGAACTGATGCTGTGCTGCTGTGCACAACATCCAGTTTTAGTTCTGAAATATAAGAGTTTCGGGTTTCAGAAACCCGAACCTAAGCTTTCTAGACTGCTCTTGGGTTTGGGTTTCAGAAACCCCTTGGGATTTTCTAAAATCTGCCTGACTCTCTGGTTCGGGTTCTGAAACCGAACGTAATATTCTCGGATTCCCTTAATATTTGCCTGGCTCTTGGTTCGGGTTTCTGAAACCGAACCTAATGAGAAAGAAACCCGACCTAATAATTTTCTCAATATTTGTCGGTGTCTGATTCGGGTTTATAAAACACGAACCTAATTTTAAATCAAATATTTTTGTTACGCAGGCAAGAAAATCTAACGTGACGCTGGAGTGGCGTGTGACCCTGTTTGGAGATTAAGTTTTAGAGAGACATTTTTCATTATTTATTTATTTAAATGAGCCCGCACTTAGAAAGTGTTTTCGGGAGCATTTCCGGATAAACCCGAGGAACTGCCCCCCATTTCTCAGGCCATTTACGAGTTACCATCTCCCTCCATCTCCAGTGCAAGAGAAAATTCGCGAGAGAGAGTGAGATTAGAGCGCCAGCAGCGGCGCCATGGACCCAACTGGCCTCCGAGCCCTAAATCTTCGATGGTCGCCGATGACATCTCTCTGCCGCCTCCCTCTCACTCGCCCCGCTCTGCTCTCAGATTTCACCAGCGCGAGCAGGACAGCAGCAGCAGTCAATCTCGATTCCTTCAATCCTTCACGCCCCTCCATCGCCCACCTCATTCTCTTGTGCTCGTAAGAATCAACATGCTCTCTTCCTCTCTCCGTATTGAATCCTAATTCATATTTTGGTTATAATTATTCTGTTGGAAGGTGTTATTTTGATTAAGCAAAAATATGTAGCTTGAACGAGGGGTTCCCCTTTCTTTTTCACTGGCGAGGTAAAATGATGTGATTTGAAACCGGGTATATGATCTCATTTTGAGACGCCGCTTCAATTGAGAATTTTTTTTTTATCAATTAAATATTTTTGCTTTGTTTTGTTGAGAGATGTTGCTTGGCCCAAAACAGAAATTTTGTAAAGAGCCCTTTAGCCTGGTTAGAATTAGTTGCATTTGTCACGAGAATGAATAAACTAAAGCAGATACCAAATGCGTACATTTTATGGAGGAATGTGGATGACATCTATGAGGGAAAGCTCAAAGATGCACTTGGAGGCTTTCTGTAGAGAATTTGAACCGTGCAATGTTTTTTGGAGCTGCAAAAGAGAGGGGTGGTAATGAAGTATCGACCATGAGGAGGCCCTAGTTATAGAACCTGATGGATCGAAAGCCTGCCTGGTAAAAGAAATATCACATTTACTGTTTTGCTTGAACCTAGCATAAACTGTAAACTGGTAAACCTAATATGTAGAATGATTTTTGCATTGAAAATGTTTCTTTGGCCTGTCAGCTTACAAGTCGGCATGCTGAATAACACGATATGCTACATGTGGAGTGTTTCTTTTATCTTGGATCATAACCTAGGATGATAGACAGGTGTTCAATTGACAATACTACTGGCTGACTTTGGCTTTTGAGAAAGGAGCATGTTGTTTTAACGAATCTAGGGTTTTACTGGGTAATTGCTAATATCGGTTATTAATGTCTGACACTGCATAAGTTGATCTAGGGAGGAGAAGCTGTGAAATGCTAGCAGTCAAAGCTACATTAAAAATATTGCATTTAGGGCTTTCTGATAACTCCATTTTTAACTTCTATGGGTGATAGCCTAAGAGTTTCTAACTTGCCATCTCTTCTCTCTTAGCTTTATGAATGCAAGACTTTGTCTTTATTCGCAAAGAGAAATGGTGTGGAGAAATTGTGTGTCAAGTGATTCTTGTGTGACCCTCTCTTGTTAGTTAGTTTGAAAGGGAATGAAGCAGAAGTGGCGAAACTGCAAAACAGAAGCGGGCATATTTTTATGTGGAGTGCTTTGCGCATGGTCATTTGCTCAATGCTCTTCTATGAATAGATTTTTCCTTCTTCTTAAACGTTGACAGTATCTTTTTTTTGCATAGCCCTGATGTTGTATCGTGCAGATTTCCTTGTAAGTCACTTCTTCATAGGTCAGAGAGAGAGGTATTTGATGTTTGTCTGCATAATTGGATAATAACAATAATTTCAAACAACAAGGAAAACAATGACCTATGAATGAAAAAGAAAAAGAGAGTATTTAATGTTTGTCTCATTATAGGATGTTATGACAGCAATAATAACAAGCCTTTCCAAATCTTTGGGGTCAGCCACATATTTTCCCCCTCTTTCTATTCAAGGGCCAAGTACCTAATTTGACAAATATCATGTCCCTTTTCTACTACATATTCCATATTTGTGCATCTCTGAATCTAGACCTCCCTTCATGAATGAACAATTCCGTCTCGCCTTGTAACCGGCAAACTTGACTGTTTTTGTGTTACATATGAACCATCTCCAGCCTATTCTTTCTCATTTATCCAAATTAAGCTAGCTCCAAGTTCTTGCAAATGTACTAATTTCTTATCGTATCTTTTAGCATAATGCTACCTATCTATCTCAACCATGGTTCACAGTCGCGTCTCGGCCACCGACTTGGTGGGCCTGAGACGGATCGGTCTCGGCGACTCGGATCGGTATGGGGCGATACGCGCAAAACGCTACATAGAAAGCTCAAAAAATTCTGAAAAAATCACGACAATCTTAAAACTGTAGATATCCACACTCATGTATTACATGTCCAAATATATCACCTAGCACGCTAATCTTAAAGCGAAAGTATAATGCACGCGTCGTCGGTAGAAGCATATCAAAATACATGCACAATATAGTAAATTGCACAAACTACATTCATAAATACATGCTAATGTAATTATTTCCACATTGAATTGTGATGAGGTATAAAATTATCATTATAATGCTGAGTCGATCGAATCAACTCCGATTCTCAGCCGAGTCGGTCTCCTCTGTTGAGTCGACCGACTCGTGACTCGGACTCGTCTCAGAGCGGGCCGAGACGGATACGACTCGGCCGCCTCAGCTCCGACTCGGCCGAGTCTTTGAACCGTGATCTCAACATTCTCAGCCATAACGCTAGGTGTTTGGAGTTACTATTTTTTTTTCCATCTGCTTTACGTTGAGAAGAAATACTTATTTATACATGATTTATGAACTGATGCCATTGAAGTTTAATAAGGAACATGGAGGCTTGTTGGAGCCTGTTTTTTTATTTCCGTGAGATGTTATGTCAGGGCCGTTCAAGACATGGTGAGAGCCCATAGGCGAAAATTTGAAAAGGTCCTAGTAGTAACTTATTTGGTGTACCAACGTTTTTTATTATATTACGTAAAAGTTGATTTATATTGTACATTTTTTTTTATATGAGATTGAATCAACTCATCTAGCTTTTTCTTTTTTTGACGCTCTTGAAATTCAGATTCAAATTTTTGACAAGTCATTATACAAATTAAAAAAAATTAACACCCTTGAATATTTGACATTAGCTAACAAATATATTAAAATTAAACCTATAGAATAATGAAACCTCAGGTCCTCAGCCCGACACAATAAGCGAAAGCCCGCTGTAATTACAACTTGTAAGATAGAGACATAAGAAATCAACATATTCCTTGAGAAATCAACAAGTAAAATTTAGAGATGTTAAACAACTTAATTTGTCTATATGCTTAACTTTTCAAATGTTTAAAGAACAACAATGCAACATATTCGGAATGTGTTATTGAAAGAACAACCAGCAATTTAGAAACTTCCAGAATTGTGGATTATTGAAAAAAATAAAATAAAAAATAGATGAGGATCACCTTGATGACAGAGACTTGCATAACGCCAAGAGCTGAGACTTACAGGCGAGATCACCTTGCGAATCTGATTCAAAGGGAAACAAAGAGTTAAGGAGAAATTGGGGGAGAGGTGAGAGATGTAGATTGAAATGAATAAAGATTATATTTTTTGTCTTTTCATCTTCAAGGAGCATGAATTCCTTTTTTCAAAGTTTTAGAGTTAAAAGGGAAGATAATAAGCTCTCCCCTGGCTCTGTGTGCCCATAAATGCTTTAAAACAAAAAAAAGAATAAATGTACAACCCGCTGGGAATCAAACCCGAGATCCTTAGCACCAAGTTCAAGTGCCCAAACTGCCATGCCACATTGGTATGCAATTAGAGGAGCAACGAGATTAGTTTTATATACTTTTTTCTTCTAGATATATGGTATCATATGGGTAAATTGAAGCCTCTCCACTAGGTGAGGCCCTAGGCGGTTTCTTCATCTGCCTAGTGGTAGGGTCAACCCTGGATAGATATATGGTATCATATAGGTAATTGATGCCTCTCCACTAGGTGAGCCCTAAGCGTTTCCTCATCTGCCTAGTGGTAGGGTCGACCTTGGATAGATATATAGTATCATATGGGTAAATACTTATGACTGTTTTAGAACAGGAGGCATATACTATATCTAACCATATAGCAAAACTCTTCTTGGTTAAACTAAGTGAAGTTTTTTGCATCTTGTAATCCAATATAAGATAGTAATGTTACAGAGAAAACATGATATTTACAATAGGTGATCAATCCATCACTCTATCCAGGAAATAAACAAACACTTTGAATAGAAGCGTGATGCTTGAAAGTACCCTAGAGGGGGGTGAATAGGTGTACTAGCTAATCTAGGACAAATGACGTGGAATTTAAAACTTGATTGCTAACACGCTATGTGTAACCAAGAGTGAACCTGAATTCCCCGTGAAGGACTTTGGAACTACTCCTCTAGATTCCTCTAAACTAAGAGTTGAGGTGCTTTAAAAGCTCTCTTAGTTGAACACAAATGTGGCACACAACTATATCTAGTATATGAAAATGAACAATGTAAAGCAATGCAAGATATAAGTGAGAGAGAGTTGAGTGATAGAAGATCAAACACGACACAATGATATGTTTCGAGGTTCGAGCCACTGCTCTACGTTCCCGCCTTCACACAGAAGGATTTCAATTATTCACTATAGGATCTTCCACACAGGACCTCCACTGAGGAATTACAACAAAACACTTAGAGTACACAACACCTATCTCAAACACAATCACCTCCACACAAGAGGGAAGACACAAAGCCAGACACAAGCCAATACACTTGGTGATCACAAGATCACAAACTTTCTCTTGGTTATCTCAAAGGATCACAAATAATTTTCTCACAAAACAAAGATCCTAAAGATAGATTTAGAATTGAATAGCTCAAGTATGTGAGAAATCAAGTGTTTGAAAATAAAACAGAAAGAAAATATTTGAGAAAAACTTCTTGATGGATATATAAATGAAGAACAAAATAGAATTTCCAAAGACTTAATTTTCTTTGATTTTTCAAAACTTTGAAACACAACAAAGATAAGAATTTTGGCTCAAAAACTTCTTTTGAAACTTGCTGAAAAACACTAAGAACTGGAGAATAATTGCTCTTGAAAATCTTGGTGAAAATTGGCCTCAAAGGACCCATATTTATAGGGTCTGAAAATATAACCGTTGGGGTTCAGAACAGGTCAAAAATGACCTGTCGGTCGACCGCCCGGTCGACGGTCGACGGTAAGTTTTTCGACTGTGGGGTTCTCAGTTGACCGCCCTAAAGCACAGTGAGATTTTCACTGTCGATCGACCATCTGGTCGACCGCGACAGAACCAGAGAACTCATTCTCTGGGTCGGTCGACCGTCCAGTCGACCGGAGCCAGATCTAGAGAACAAGCTTTCTGGATCGGTCGACCGTGCGCGTCAACCGGCCCTAGACCAAAGGACTTGTGCACGTCCTGTGCACATCGGTCGATTGCTCGGTTGACCAAGCCCAAGTCTGGTCGACTGGTCGGTCGACCGTGACCTAGAAACATGTTTACAGGTTATGAAATGTTGGCTTTCAATTACCTATAAAATCTCATAAAATTTCATAAATTTCACAAAAATAAGTTATAAATATTTGAAGTACAAATATGTGTGACCAAAATCAACACATACTACAAACTATTTGAACTATTTTTGAGGTATAGAAATTTAGCTTTAACCAAAAATCGTATTTTCCAAAAATCAACCTTCAAATGGAAAACTGTTTTTCTCCAAACTTGTACAAATACAAAAATATGATATTTAAAACACTTTTAAAGCACAGTGTGTATGGATAGAATCCAATACACATATAAAAGATATATCTATGTTTTTGATATTAAATCCAAAAATAAGTTTTGTTAAAAACAAAACTTAAAATCATGAATTAGAATCATCAAAATAAGTTTTTGGACAATATGAAACATCAATGTATTTGGATGAAATCTAACACACATATAAACCATGTAAACTTGTTTTGATTCTATCTATTCATGAAAACGAAAGATATGTTCTTGAAAATTCAAAAATGATTAAACCGAAAACCAAAAACTATTGAACTTGTGTGTATACTTGAGCATATGAAAACTGGTCTATCCTTACACAAGATCTAAAACAATAAACTAAACTAAAACAATTGAAGTCTTCTTGTCGATCTCTATCTCTAAGACGACACGATCCATAGAGCTTGACTCCTTTTGAGTGCTAGATGCGATCTTGACGCGCGAGCTCTTGAATCCACATGTGTTAGCTCCAAACTTGATTTTGAATCATTTGTTAAGCTAATTACCTACTAAGATATTGATCAATATCTGAAACTTATTAAACACTAGATCATTAGTAAACTAATCTTCATAAGTTAGTCATTATCAAAACTAAGGTGAAGGGCCTCTGGGCCAACAATCTCCCCCCTTTTAATGATGATAAAACTTATGAGGTTATATATGCATTAATTAAGGATAGGCTTCATAGAGCTCCCCCTAACTCTTGCATATGAACTAAACAATAAAGATATGTAATGTAAGCTCAAGATACTAATAAAAACATATATATATATATAATATATATATATATATATGCATAAACAATTAATCAAACATGCATATATAAACACAAATTTTTCTCCCCCTTTTTGTCACTCATCAACAAGAGGGTGAAGAAAAACAAACATTACCAATAAACATATTTTAAAACAAAATTTTGATACCATAAAAAATAATTAATTGAAAGAAACCAATTGAAAGTGAAACACCTTTTTACCAATTGAAATGAAACAATCTTTTTACCAATTGATACCAATAAAAAGACATGATACCAATTGAAAGTAAAAACCAAATTTTTAGTAAATACTAAAACCATTTTGCAATAAAGATACCAATATGAGAATATACAATACCGATTTAAGATTATTGATACCAATATTGAAAATGTTAGCATATATGAAAACAAATATTTTTCATTATAAAGAGTGGGAGTAAGACCAATTGAAAATAAAACCAATTGAAAGATAAAATAAGAATTTTTCTCTCCCTTTATGAAATTCCAATAAAACAATGCATAAGCTTGTAAAGATATCAATATCATTAAGAACTAATCAAGCTTTGTATGAAATCAAATTGTGCTAAAAATATATGACATATATATTTATAGCATAAGAAAAAACATCTATATGTATGTATGATCAGAGCAATATAATATCAATTGAAATTAATGCATACATATAGAAAACAAATATGAGTATACAAAAATGAATTTTCATTAAGATCATGTATAACTCATCACTACCTCCCTATCATGCATATGTTTGAAATAGATGTTCAATAAGAGCATACAAGGTATGGTCGCCCATCTAACCGTCCTTTGAAGGCAGGAGTTTTTCAAAAATATGATTTGAAAATTATTTTAGCATAGTTTGAAAAACACTACCAATGAAGAATAATGAACTAATTTAAGTAATTTTAAATTAGTTCAAAATCCTTCAAGTAAGGAATAAAACATGAATATATCCATGAAAACATGCTAACTACACAAAATTGACACTCAAGATCAATATAGCACCAATAAGCTCATGAATCTAAATCATGAGTACACAAGATGTAGAGTGCATGAGAATGTATAAGCATAATCATGGAGATAAGACAATAAAGCTCAATAATCAAAATCCTTTTTCATAACAATGAAAATCAAAAAAATTCGATTTTCATCAAAACTAAATAAACTTCAAGGTATATTATGTTTTGTCGAAACTAAAGTATACATAACATATCCAAACATAAACGAGTCCACAAAGAATATTGCATGAAGGCAAGTGGCTCTATGATAGATATGTTATTTTATAGTTTTGGACAAAATTAACATATACATGAAGCTAAACATATAAACATGTACAAAAATAGGGAAAACAAGTAAAAATATAAGAATCATCAAAACAAGGTTATACAAATACATGTATGAGTACAAATGAGCAATGAAATACAAACACATGATAATCAAGTGTAGCTCACTAATGGTACAAGTATAAACACAAGTTTTAATAGAATTTACATCTAAACAAGTCATCAAAACATAAAGTACAAAAAAACATAAACAAATATGATCATTGGGGTAATGCAAATATTATTTTCACTAGGATGTACACAATAGCTAAACAATATTGAGAACACAAACAAGTATGAATCCATATGAACATGGGTGTATCTTAAATACTATACATGTATATCACAACTTAATAAACATGGTATTTAACATAGCGAACATGAAAAACATGACATGCTAAAAGCATTAATATAAGCATGTAAATAAAATAAGGAGGATAGAGTGATTACCAACACCAGTAGGGCTAGTCTCTATTTCTCCAAATCAAGGTGGTTCTTTCACAAAACATTCCTTGAAAGTGATGTATCCATAATTATGAACTTTTAGCTTGAAACGCATCCATCATCAAGCACCGATACTCTCACGTTATGTGAGAGCCCACGCCTGCATCAAATACAATAGGAGTGATTTTGGCACCCAAACTTTCTTGGTCTATGGGGTTAGCACTTTCCTAATCCAAACAAATTTGTTTGCAAAATTTAAATCATTTATTTTATCATAACAAAATTTTGCAAGGTGGCCCGTACGTTCATAATGTGTATAAGTGTACACATGAGCATACATGGTGTCATGTGTGGACATGAGAAGCATGTGTATGCCGTGGAGGGTGTGCATGAAAATGTGGAGTATGTTCTTTCGAAACATAGATTCCAAACATGTGTGATTCATGACACAGATCAAAGTGGAGCCCAAACAATCAACACTCTTTTTAAGGTACAAATATCATTGTCAATCTTTGAAGAGGAAGTGGAGCAAGTAATAGAAACAAAATTCTTTTTCACTTTAAAAATAGGAATATAAGTCTTTTCTTTTTGAACCAAAGTGTTTTTCAAATAATCCTTTCTTTTGAAATACATTCTAATTCTTTGGAAATCAAAACAATTTTATTTTCAAGGAATCATTCTCTTTTAAATAAAATCTAGTTTGAAGACAAAATCTCATTTTCTTCAAAACAAGATCAAATTCATTTTTATTCTTTAAAATTTTATTTTCATTTAACACAAGGTCGAGCTGAGTTTTTAATGAATCCCATTCATTTGGAACCTCAACCTTTTTTTGTAAAACCAAATCAAGTTTTGAAAACAAATTTCATTTTCGTCTTTTAATCAAATTTTTTCTTTTTCAAATGTTTATATTTTTCTAACAAGTTTCACAAAATAATGAAGTTCTTCATTCATACGTGTGCATGCATGTCATTATCATCACATGAAGAACTAACACAATCATGTAGTTGAGAAGTTTAACCTCAAGGGAGTCATTCCTTGGACCATGAAGAAAGTTGGTCGGACTCATCTCCACTAGGGGCGTGTTTGGTTGCAAGGAAGTGGGCGGAAGCAAGGAAATGGAGAAGTATAATTGCTCACTTTCCTATCTATCTAAACACCGAAAAAGAAAAATAGAAAATCCCTTTTTCTTTTCTCTTTCTTTTTTATACAACTATTTCCTCACTTTCAGAGTGCTACAGTTAATTTTGTGATCATGTAAATCTCATTTGTAATAAGTTGTAGCACAAAACAGTTAATTTTTTGATCATATAAATCTTACTTGCATTCTAATTATAGTCTATTTTTTATTTTTCTTAATTAATTTTTATTTTAATATTATTTTGCGGTCAACTTTGTGGTCAACTTTTCCACTTCCACTTCCACATTACCATCCAAACACCAGAAAAGACATAACATTTTTAAACCATACTTTCCAATAACATCCAAACACCGGAAAACTTACTAACCAATTCCAAGTTCCAGAGGGAATTTAATACTTTCTTACTCCCTTACTTCCACCCTTAACTAAACATGTCCTAGATTCCTCTACAAAATGTTTGTCTTTTGTTCCTTAGGAGAAGTCAATATGTTCCACACTGCAAAAGCGAAATCACAATGAGAAATCAAAGAACGTGTTCTATACTTAGTTTGTGCGCCTAAGTGCCTCCATGGCTTATGCATTAGCCTCATGTACTTGTTGTAAAGTCATCTAGAGGGGGGGTGAATAGGTGATGGCTAATCTAATGGTCACTTAATGCCAAATAATGCGGAATTAAATACACTTATGACCTAAACAAACTATTTAAAGTAAACACCACGTATAACACAAGAGTGTAGCCGAATTTCCCGTGAAGGGCTCTGGACTAACTCCTCTAGATTCCCTACATAAGGGTTGAGGTGCCGCGTTGGCTCTCTTGGTTAAATTCAAGTGTTAGCAAACAACCCAAGCATATACAATATGAGCACACAAGTATATCATGCATATAAAGATAAACACAATAAAGACAAGGAAGATATAAACAAGAGACAAGAGAGAGAGAGTGAGCAATCGCAAACACAAGGGATTTGTTTCGAGGTTCGAGCACACTTGCTCTACATCCCCGCCTTCGACACACGAAGGATTTCCACTATGCTCGATCCCAATGGATCTCACTCCTCGGTGCCCGCAACACCTACAATCCCTCGGACTCTCTAATCTCGTACACACCGCAAGCCCCACAAGCTTGCCGAGGCCACACCTCAAACCAAGAGTTCACACACGAACTCTAAACCACCGCGAACACACTTGTCCGCCTCCTCAAAGTACAAGAAAAAATCTCTTGGTGATCTAAACACTTTGATCACCAATAAACACTCTCACAACAAAACCTTAGAGGTAGATATAGCAATGGATAGCTCAAGTGTTTGTGTGAGAAAAACTAGGATGGAAATTATGGAGGACAACTCAAGAAATCTCTTTTAAACACTCTTGATAAAAACTCTCTTTTGATTTGGAAATGAAGCTCTAAAACTTGTAGATATAACCACTGAAATATGTGGGAAAAACTAGCCCAAAACTCTTCTTAAAATCTTAGAGAAAACAGCCTCCAAATGGCACAATTTATAGGGCTCCAAAAACTAGCCGTTAGAGGTCTGACAGAACTGTCGGTCGACCGCCCCGTCGACCGGCAACGGTCATATTTCAGACCGTTGAGCCTCGGTCGACCGTTCGGTCGACCGAGGCCAGGATACAGAGAGCAAGTCTCTCTGTCCGATCGACCGTTTGGTCGACCGGGGCCTTTCCAGAGAGCAGAGCTCTCTGGACGGTCGCCGGGTCGGTCGACCGGCCCTCCTGCCAGAACTGGCGTGCACGTCTGTGCACGTCGGTCGACCGTGACGGTCGGCCGACTTCAAGCTGCGGTCGACCGTCCGGTCGACCGCTGAAGTCAGGAAACAATGTTAAGGGATTAAAAACTTGGTCTTTTTGATTGAAATAAAATCCCATAAAATATAGAAAAATCTACAAAAATAGTTTTACCAATATATTTTGATAAACAAACATGCTTGCACAAAATCAAGGCATGTTACAAAAGATTTGGACTATTTTTGTAACTTGAAAATATTGGCTCAAATGAAAAACAGTATTTTCCAAACTTGATTTTTCCAAACTTGTTTTTTTCCAAAACTTCACCAAATACAAAAACAAGATATTTAAACAACTTTGAAGCATAGTGTGTATGATATGATCCACTACACAAACATGGTGAAATATCTATGTTTTTGACATTAAGGGCCTGTTTGTTTCGTTGCAAAACGTCGCAAGTCGTAAGTCGTAAAATGAGAATGGAAAAGTGAACTGTAACAGAGAAAATATATTGTGTTTTACGGTGTTTGGTTGATAAAGTGAAGTGTAAATGGAAAAGTATATTGTGTTTTACGGTGTTTGGTTGATAAAGTGAAAGTGTAAATGGTAAAGTATATTGTGTTTTACGGTGTTTGGTTGGTAATGTAAAAGTGTAAGTGGAAAGTTGACCACAAATTAACTGTAGCAGTGATTTAAATATTATAAATACTATTAATTAAATCTACTATTGCAAATTAAATTGTATTAATAAATTTGAGATAAAAATTAATAATCTTAATATTTTATTTATAACAATAATATTAATAAAATATTAGTATAAATAGTAAAATATTACTAAAATATTAACTAAATAAATAATATAAAATTTTAAGAAAATCTAAAGAACATTAATAAAATTTTAAGAATACTAATAAAATATAATATTAAAAATCTTACAAAATAATAAAATATAGTTAATTATTATAATATTAAAAATACTTGAAAATTATTATAATATAAATTTATTATAATATTATTGTAATATTATAGAAATATAAAATTAACAAAGTAAAATATAATTATAATTTAATAATAAATTATCATTATAGTATTATTATACTGAATTATTATTACAATATAACATAATAAATATTAATATAATAAAAATATATTATGATATTAATAAAGTAATTTTTTATATTAAAAAATAAATAATTAAATATATAATAATTTTATATTAAAGTATAATATTGTTATATTAATAAAATATTAACTCTAAATAAAATAATAAAATGGAATAAGTATTAATAAATTAATAAAGTATTAAATAAAATATTAAATAAAATATTAAATTAAAATAGTAAAATATTAAACATTAAAACAATATTAAAAACAATAAAAAAAAATTAAAGATTAAAAATTAAAATAATAATTAAATAAGAAATTAACACTGTTTAAAACATTAAATATTTAATAATATTAAATTATATATTGATTGTCAAGTAACTGTTTTGAACTGTAAGGGTACCACAAGTGAGAGTTACATGACCACAAATTAACTGTAGCAACTGCAAGTGGGAAATATGAGTGTAAAGTGAGATTTACATGACCACAAATTTAATTGTAGCAACTGCAAATGAGAAAAGAAGAGTTGCATTTTGCAACTGTTTTTTCAGCGAAACAAACAATGGAAAATGGAAAAGAAGTTTACGACTTGCGTTTTGCGGCGTTTTGCGGCGAAACAAACACGCCTTAAGCTCTAAACATGGTTTTGGCTAAAACATATAACTTGAATACCAAAAACCAAACATGTATTTTTCTAAGAAAATTCTTTTATAAAACAAACTAAAACAAGAGTGGGTGTGTATATGATATGCTTGAGCAATCCACCAACTATTCTATCCTTTACATTTTATCTAAAACAAAATCTTACTAAAACAAACCTAGACACAAGTCTTCATCTTCTTGAAGTCTTCACTTGAAGCCTTCTTGACTTGGTCCAACACCGTGCAAGCTCCAAAACTTGACTTTAAATCCTTTGTTGAAGCTATGCACCTACTAAGATCTGATCATAAATCTGTCACTAATTAAACACAAGATCATTAGTACTATAACTACATGAGTTGATCATCATCAAACTAGAGTGATGGGCCTTCGGGCCACACTTGTCATTATCAAAATAAGTTTTCTTAGTAGTGTCAAGATAAACATGCAAATCTATAGCTTGAAGGTATGAACTCATTTTAATTTTCACATGTCAATTTTTGAAACATCAT
This sequence comes from Agave tequilana, assembly GCA_038442645.1. NCBI lineage: Eukaryota > Viridiplantae > Streptophyta > Magnoliopsida > Asparagales > Asparagaceae > Agave > Agave tequilana. The sequence continues at coordinate 76,114 of JAVJIF010013016.1, read as the reverse complement.
ACATGGGAGGGGTAAGATAGTCCATGAGTGCAACTATATGTGTGCAAAGCAAATGACTAGATTAGCAATCCAAGGATCACACTCCTAGGTGGTTAAACTGAATACCAGGAGCGTAGGCTCTGATACCAATTGAAAGTACATCTAGAGGGGGGTGATAGGTGTACTAACTAATTTAGGACAATGATGCAGAATTTAAAACTTCATTGCTAACACTCTATGTGTAACCAAGAGTGAGCCCGAATTCCCCGTGAAGGGCTCTGAAACTACTCCTCTAGATTTCTCTAAATTAAGAGTTGATGTGCTTTAAAAGCTCTCTTGGTTGAACAAAGTGTGGGCACACAAATTATATCTAGCATAAGAAATAAACAATGTAAAGCAATGTAAGATATAAGAGAGAGTTGAGTGATAGAAGATCAAACGCAAACACAAGAATATGTTTCGAGGTTCAAGCCACTGCTCTACGTCTCCTCCTTCACACAAAGGATTTCAACTATCCACTATTGGTCTTCCACACAGGGACCTCCACTGAGGAATTACAACTCAACACTTGGAGTACACAACTCCTCTCTCAAACATAATCACCTCTACACAGAGGGAAGACACAAAGCCAAGCACAAAGGAAAAAAGAAATACACTTGGTGATCACAAAGATCACAAACTTTCTCTTGGTGATCTCAAAGGATCACAAATATTTTCTCACAAAACAAAAATCCTAAAGATAGAGTTAGAATTGAATAGCTTTAAGAAATCAAAGTGTTAAGAAATAAAACAATCTTGATGGATATATAAAATGAAGAACAAAATAGAATTCCCAAAGACTTGATTTTCTTTGATTTTTCAAAACTTTGAAAATAAAGTAAAGATAAAAATTTTTGGCTCAAAAACTTCTTTTGAAACTTGCTGAAAACACTTAAGAAGTGGAGAATTTTTGCTCTTGAAAATCTTGGTGAAAACTGGCCTCAAAGGACCCATATTTATAGGGTCTGAAAATATAGCCGTTGGGGTCCAGAACAGGTCAAAAATGACCTGTCGGACGACCCGCCTGGTCCCGCCAACGGTCGGATTTTTGACCGTTGGGGTTGTCGGTCGACTGCCCCAAGGCACAGTGAGATTTTTCTCACTGTCGGTCGACCGTGGCCAGAACTAGAGAGCTTACTCTTTGGGTCGGTCGACCAGGGCTAGATGCTCTCTGGATTCTGGATCGGTCGACCGTGCGGTCAACCGACCCTAGGCCAAAGGACTTGTGCATGTCCTGTGCACATCGGTTGATCGGTCGGTCGATCGAGGCCACGTACGGTCGACCGGCCGGTCGACCGTAGGCAACCCAGAAACATGATTATATGTTATGAAATGTTGGCTTTTAATTACCTATAAAATCCCATAAAACTTCATAAATTTCACAAAAATAAGTTCTTATAAATATTTGAAATACAAATATGTGACCAAAATCAACACATATTACAAACTATTTGAACTATTTTTGAGGTATAGAAATTTAGCTTTAAACTAAAACCGTATTTTTAAAAATCAACCTTCAAATGGAAAACCGATTTTTCTCTAAACTTGTACAAATACAAAAACATGATATTTTAACACTTTTGAAGCAATGTGTGTATAGATAGAATCCAATACACATAAAAAAATATATCTATGTTTTTGATATTAAATCCAAAAATAAGTTTTGTTAAAAATAAAACTTGAAACTATGAACTAGAATCATCAACATAAGTTTTTAGACAATATGGAAACATCAATGTATATGGATGAAATTCAACATATATATAAATCATGTAAACTTGTTTTGATTTTATTTATTAATGAAAACGAAAGATATGTTCTTGAAAATTTAAAAACGGTTAAACTAAAAACCAAAACTATTGAACTTGTGTGTATACTTGAGCATATGAAAACTGGTCTATCTTTACACAAGATCTAAAACAATAAATTAAATTAAAACAAACCGAAGTCTTCTTGTCGATCTCTATCTTCAAGACGACTCAATCCAAACACGATCCATAGAGTTTGACTTCTTTTGAGTGCTAGATGCGATCTTGACGCGCGAGCTCTTGAATCCACATGTGTTAGTTCCAAACTTGATTTTGAATTCTTTGTTGAAGCTAATCATCTACTAAGATCTTGATCAATATTTAAGACTTATTAAACACAAGATCATTAGTAAACTAACTTTCGTAAGTTAGTCATCATCAAAACTAAGGTGAAGGGCCTCTGGGCCAACAATGCTTACTGTAAATTGCGTCTGCGAATGGTAGACTCTTTTCTGCCTCTTAAAAGCAGTTCCATCTGCAAATAGAACATGCAACATCAGTTCTGAATAAAGGAAGACAATGAAGGATATTACATAACTGATTACCGAAACAAATTCATATTAGGAACAATCAAGATACATGCTCATGCACATGCACATACATGAGCATGAATTCTAGCTGCCACTAGTTTTGACAATTTGCATATTCTGTAGTTCAGACTCTTCAGTCTTCACCAATAGCATGCACATAAATCATAAATTATTTTCATTTCCCATTGTCTTCTCTTCTAATTTTCCCTACATTAACGATTCTTTATCAGAGTATACCCTCACAACAAGTACAAGCTGTCTTGATAGCCTTAGTAAGCCACATCAAATCGAATAATGGGGAAGGGAGATAAAATATGCCCTCATACTCAAATCTCACTTGTATATCATATCTCAAATCATAAGAGACGAAAGCCAACTACCAAATTTCATTTCCAACTTATTTCACAATCACAAACAATCTCAAACAGAATCCCATTAGAGCCCTAGCCTATATAACAAATGAACTTCTTCACTTTGAATTAAATATGTGGAAGCTACTTTTCCAATCACTAGCACTAATCTCTGATATCACTACCCACCAAACTCCTTACACAATCTTTCGTATACAAATTATAAATAACTTTCTGCTCCAAAATCATCCCCAAGGCTATTAGCACCAGAATCTACTAATTCATGCTCCTTACTTCACAAAAGAGAATTTGTCTCCACTTTTCCATGATACAATTCAAAAGGCACTAGAGATATAATGACAAGAAATCAAATCAAATTAATCAAATTTAACAATTGGAGAGCTACATAAAGCATTGCAGTTTTTTTGATGAGAGAGAAGAACCTAACCTAATATGGAAATTTGTTAATGATCAAAACACAACAGCAACTCTTAAGGAACTACTCATCTAAGAATGTCTAGGAAGATGCAAGGAGTTCAAACCAAATTAACCCACCTATATAAATTTTGAAACTACACTACTGGTTTTGCATCAAAATTCATATTTACAAAAGAAGTCATTTTTATCCATTCCTAAAATTTACAAGCATACAGAAGCATTTACGCAGACCCAATCAAATTCTGAAGAGGATTACCCTGAGTCAATTGATGCCATTTTGTGAAGGCTTTTTTTTCTAAATTTTACCCCCCAATCAAATTAATTTCGAAACAGTTATTGAATTAAAGTTGTGATTTTTATCTCAAAGAAGATGCTGAAAGCCACAAGTACTGGACGAAGAATCCGAGGGCGTTTCACTGAGGCCCCTCCCGGAAATCGGGCTGCGGTGGTGTTGCTGGTGCTGGTGCTTACTGCTGCTGGTTGTTGCTACTGCGGTTGGCTGTGTTGCTGGCGTCAAGGGGGGTGGAGGAGGGCTGGGCTGTTGTGCTTGGCTGGCTGGCTCACACTTGAAGGAGGAGGGGCTCGTGTTGGGTGGTGTTGCTGGACACACACGAGGAGAAGAAGAGGAGAGGGAAACCAGAACTAGAATAGAACCAGAGAGAGGATGGGTGCGCAAGAGAGAAGAAGAGAACCAGAGGGGGAGAGAATAGGGGAGAGAGTGAAAGCAGCAGTGGCGGCGAAGGGGGCGGCGCTGCTTTCTCTCGTGTGGAAGAGAAGACGGACAAACAGACGGACAAATTTTATATAGGAGTCACGAGAGAAAACTCCCTCGCTTCACTCGGTCGGTTTTGACAAGAGGGATGAAGCTATTGTAATTGTAGATAGAGTTCTTGTTTTTTTTTTTGTTTCAGTTAGCTTAAAATACCCATCATCAATACTTGGAACCATGCTTCGGGGCATAAAGTATATTTGTTTTTGTAAAGATCTTGTTTTCCTATCAAGGGAAGTGCCAAAGTGACATTTTACTTTGTTATCAACCTTCATTTTCCGTATTCATATTTTATGATTTTTAACGGTGATGGATCTTCTGCCTCTTCCTATGTTGTTGAGATTCCTGGTTAAAGATCAATTTCTTTGATGTGGAAAAAGTAAAGATGCAAACCATCATGCTTTGTTTTAATTGTTTGAATGTCAAAGCCGTCTTGTTATAAGGATTTTTTTTTGGCTTGTGAAAGTCCATAATTTGCTGCTATTTTTTCCCATTATTTTCTGCTATTTTTTTTCAGTATGTTTCCACATCCTTTTGTTTCTATATCAGATTTTTTTTTTTTGGAATCAAACACTTCTCTAATTTCTTTTCTGCAGTTGAAAGAGGGGATGCAGATTACTGCTCCAATGGCATTGCCAGATATGTGAATGACATTCCAAGTGACAAACCCCTTCAAGTAGTATTAGTTTCTCCCCAGGTACATTTTATTGGTACATGTACCACTGTTCTCCCATTTGAGTCGAGTCATCTCTTATTGTTTAGGGCATATACTTGTTTATAACATTTTCATCTTTTAGTGCTTTCAATTTGCAGTTACTAGTCAATGCCATTCTGGGCTAGAACTAGTATTATATCTCTGTTTTATTTTTGCTGTTTTCCCCCTTTAGGTGGTGCTGTGTGGCTTCCTCTCCCCGCTTCTCCTGCTCCTCCTCCCTTTTCTTTTGTGTGCGCGTGTGTTTTGGGGTGGTGTGGTGTTTTTTTTTTTGGGGGTGGGGGGAGGGGGGGTGAGTGGTTTATATTGCCAGAGATGTTCTGTTTATAAATCATGTTTTTTATCTTTCTATCCTATGATCTTCTTGAACCGGTTGTTCGCCTTTTTCCAACCCTACTCTTGGCCCTGATACTCCTCTATTTATGAAACAATTACCGAGGTTTATTTGAATGTAACCAATTATTAAAATATGGGATACGTCTCATGTCTATCCCTTATTTAAGATCTAAATAATATTGGATCTAATTGCTCCTAACTATTCTTCTTCTTTGGTGGATCTATTTTGTTAATTGTAGAACAATTAACTATCTATTCTTTTTACTAATGTGATGAGGTTTCTTTTCCATGAGAAAGGCAATCAGAATTTTTATTTTAAAAAAATAGGTGAAGAAGGTAGATCTTTCTAAAGAGGACAATCATTGGGTGTAGCGTTAAGCCTAAAACATTTCAAAGTTCTATGTTAATTTTTTAAGAATAAATTGTACAAAATATTAATATTCTAAAGTACACCTCCATAATAAAATGGAGTTGCTGAACGCAACAATCAGTTATCTACTTCAATTCGTGTGCTTCGTACTGACAATGCTTTGGAGTATGTTAAAAAAGATGTATCTATTTTTTGTTCCAAAAATGGGATTATTTATCAGACCCCTTGTTCTCATACATCATAAGAAAATGGAGTTGCTGAACGCAAACATAGATACATTCTGGAGGTCGCTAGAACCATAATGATTTATATGAGTGTTCCGAAATATTATGGCCTCATGTTGTGTTAAGTGCTTGTCATCTGATTAATAGGATGCCCTATTCTGTTCTCGATAAAAGATATCCATTTCTTGTCTCTTTTCTATCAAAACAACTTTCTCTATGACTCCCCGTGTTTTTGGCTGCATTTGTTTCGTTCAGGACTTGTCTTCTGGGCTAGGCAAGTTATCTCCTGGATCTATAAAGTGTGTATTTGTTGGGTATTCTTGAACACAAAAAGGATACCGGTGCTATAATCCCTTCAGCAAGAAGTATTGGTCTCTGCTGATGTTACGTTCTTTGAGTCTGTTCCATATTTTTCGCCATAAGTTCCTGTCACTATATCTGGGACTGTTTCTCCTTCAGTGTGTGCCGTTGCCTACACTTGCTTCTACTGTTCTTCGTCGGTACCGCGCAGTAGAAACTCCGGATCCCCTTGCAACTAAGCCAGTTCAGATTTCAGATACGTCTACACTCATCACTCAAAAGTTCCTGCTTTCGAACCAGTTCCGGTTAACCCTCCTCCAGTAGACAGTCCTCCTCCACCTCAGCATCTTCCTCTGATCTTGATATTTCCATTGTCCTTCGAAAAGGTAAATGGTCATGCACTGATCATTCTATTTAAATTTTGTTTCTTATGATCACCTTAGCCCTACTTTTCGTCAGTTTACCCTATCTTTATCTTCTGAGTTTATACCCAGGTCTTATACAAAAGGGCTGTTAGGATTCAAGGAAGTGGGCGAAAGTGAGGAAGTGTCATTGCACTTCTGCTGTCCATCCAAACACCGAAAAAAAAATGAAAAAACCCTTTTTTCTTCTCTTTTCCCTTTACACAACCATTTCCTCACTTTCAAGGTGCTACAGACAATTTTGTGGTCATGTAAATCTCATTTGTAATAAGTTGTAGTTCAAAACAGTTAATTTTGTGGTCATATAAATCTTACTTGCATTCTAATTACACTCCAAATTGTTTTCATAATTAATTTTTATTTTAATATTATTTTACGGGCAAATTTGTGGTCAACCTTCTCACTTCCACTTTCACATTACCAATCAAACACTGAAAAAGACATTACACTTTTTCAATTACACTTCCTAACTATCATCCAAACACCGGAAAGAAACACAAATTCTCATTTTCTAAAAGGAAAGAATTCTACTTTTCACTTCTTCACTTTTACCCACTTCCGGGCATCCAAACAGCCTCAATGCTTTATTGGTACCTGCCTGGAAGCTGATTATGGATGAGGAGATGAAAGCCCTTACTTCTAAAAGAACTTGGGAATTGGTTTCGGCACCAACAAATGCTGTTGTTATTGGCCGTCGTTGGGTCTTTACTTTAAAGTACCGCCCAGATTGATCTGTGGATAGATATAAGGTCAGGCTCGTGGCCAAAGATTATACTCAGACATATGACATCGACCATTTTGAGACATTCTCGCCAGTTGCCAGGATGAATTCTATCAGGATTCTGTTCTCCATTGTTGTTAACCTGTCATGGTGATTGCAAGAAAATGTGAGGGAATTACCATGTAGCTTAGGGCTAACGGGTCGTGTCCACGAGGAGGAATGCGATGAAAGTGTTTCGATGTTATATTTTAAAAACAAAGATTGGTGTTGGTGTTTTTTAAGTTGAAAAGAGAATGGAGAGTAGAGAAGTGATTTAAAGAAAACTTAAAAACTTAAAGAAGGCTTTGGAGAAGATGATCTTTAAAATGCTTTGAGAGTGATTGTGTTTGTTTGTTTTTAAGAATCCGGGCTCACTATTTTATTGTTCAACCATGTGTCATTCTCTTGAAAGTTTAAAATGCCTTGTTGAGATCATAGGCGAAGATTTAAGTCATGTAAAAAGCGATCAAGTAAAACACATAAGATAGTTTTTAGAAATTGAACTTAAGATTTGAAATCGTTCTTTAAGTTGAATATTAAACCATCAAAGCATTAAAGCAAGCATGGAATAAAAACAAGTTCTTTTTAAGATCTATTTCAAGAGTTAGTTCAAATCATTTCCATCCTCATGTGCCTTCAAGAACACTTGCCAATATGCAAGGCTTAATTTAGACATTCATATGATTCATTGGGTTCTTTTTAATAGAGATCGATCACAAGAAAAACATCATAGAAGAAGAAGAATAATGAGCCAAGAAAACTGATTTAGCTACTCATAACTATGAAAAAGAAAATGAAATGAATTGAAAATAATGACATACCAGTAAAGTTTGAGCAGAGATAAGAAATGGTGAATCCTCTTTGATTGTCACTTCAATGGTCAATTACACACGTTTTCCTCTCACACTTATTTCTGGACTGAACTACAGAAACAAAAATGAGATACAACTTCTCATAAACTATCTAGCAATGATCTTAAATCCTAAAAATAAAGCTAAAAAGTTGTACTAGTTTCGGTTCCTCTCACTGCAAATTTTTTGGTATTTATAGGAAAAAACAAGAGAGGGAGAGTGTGAGCAGATCGGGGAGCAAACACTCCCCCTATTTTAATAGAAAAGCCGCAGATCCGCGGCCTGAATGTGGCCAATCCAGGGGGAGATGGATAAAGATTTTGTGTTTTCTATTTTTATCCAATGAGATTTCTCGTTTGATCTTCTGATTTCGACGATTCTTCTGTTGATTTTCAGTTAACCAACTGGATCTATAAAAATCTGAGTTTAATCGATTTTATTTGCTGCTATCTTCCCTGATATCTTCTGATTTTTAGCTGAAGTTTGCCTTAATCCTTGATTCTGAATTTCAGTGGGCTTTTGGACTTTGTTTTCTCTTCTTTTTTCCTTGGTAAAGGCCTGCACATTATTAGATAAAAATAAGACTAAATAATAAGATTTATTATATAATAAATATGGGAATATATATGCAATATTAGTGACCGATCACATGGCCATTATTCTAACTGGATGTTAAGAACGCTTTCTTCTATGGGAATCTTCAGGCGGAAGTTTATATGGAGTAACCCTCAGGTTATGTTGCTCACGGGGACAAAAGTCTGTCGTCTCAAGAAGGTCATATATGGCTCAAGCAGACTCCAAGGGCGTGGTTTGAGAAGTTCAGACTTATCATTTCTGGTATTGGCTTTCACTGGTGTCATTCAGATCACTCTGTTTTCATTCGGCGCACAAAGTCTAACATTGTAGTAAAATACACGTAGAGGGGGGTGAATAGGTGTACAAGCTAATATAATGACAATGATGCTGAATTAAAAACTAATTGCAACACACTATGTGTAACCAAAGAGTAGCCGAATTTTCCGTGAAGGGCTCTGAACTATCTCCTCTAGATTTCTTTAAATTAAGAGTTGAGGTGTTATATGAAGCTCTCTTGGTTCAACACAAGCATGGACAACACACAAACTATATCTAGCATATGAATATGTGCAATATAAAACAATGTAAGATATAAAAGAGATAAAGTTAAGAGATAGTGGATCAAACGCAAACAAGATATGTTTCGAGGTTCGAGCCACTGTTCTACGTCCCCGTCTTCACACAGAAGAATTTCTACTACGTCCACACATGACCTTCCACAAAGGGACCTCCACTGAGGAATTGCAACACTACACTTGGAGTACACTACTCATCTCTCAAACACAATCACCTCTACATAAGAGGGAAAACACAAAGCCAAAACTCCAACACAATCACCTCTACACAAGAGGGATATGCACAAAGCCAAAACTCCAACACAATTACCTATACACAAGAGAGATAGGCACAAACCCAAAACTCAATCACCTCTACAAAAAAAGATAAGGCACAAAGCCAAAACTCAACCACAATCACCTCTACTCAAGAGGGATAGGCACAGAGTCAAAACTCAACCACAATCACCTCTACTCAAGGGGGATAGGCACAAAGCTAAAACTCAACCACAATGACCTCTACACAAGAGGGATAGACACAAACCCAAAGTAAAGAAGAGATTACAATCTTGGCAATCACAATAGACCACAAACAACACTTAGGGTCTGTTTGGTTGTCGTAATTGGTCGTAATTCGTAAGTTGTAATTGGTAAAGTGTTTTACAGTTGTAAATGAATTACATGCATGTAAGTTTTACGGTATTTGGTTGGTAATATAAAGTTATAAGTGGGAAAGTGTATTGTATTTTACAGTGTTTGGTTGTCGTAATGTGTAAGTCGTAAGTGAAAAAATTGACCACAAAATTAACTATTTGGTAATTTAAAAAGTTTTAATATTGCAAATAAATATTAAATATGTTAAATATTAAAAAAACTTAATATTAATATAAAAAAATAATACAAATTTGCATGACCACAAAATTAACTGTAACTGGGCTGTAAGTGAGTGGTAATTGGGTTGCAAGTGAGTGACAGTTGAGTTGCGTAAGTCTTTTACGAATTACGGTCCAAACAAATGTCGTAGTTGTAACTGGGTTGTAAGTCATTTACGAATTGTGACCTTTTACGCGAAACAAACAGCCCCTTAGTGATCACAATAGATCACAAATAATTTTTCTCACAAAACAAGATCCTATAGATAGGATTAGATATGATAGCTCAAGTGAGAAAATAAAGTGTTGGAAAGAAAAATAACAAAGAAAAATACTTGAGAAAAACACTAGATAGATATGAAAATAGAGATCAAAACTAATTTCCCAAAGACTCTCACTTCCTTGATGTTTCTAACACTTTAAAACAAATAAAAAAAAACTTTTGGCTCAAAAACTCTTTTAAAATTTGCTGCAAAACACTTGAAAGATGGGAAAAAAAGGCTCTCTAAAAATCTTGTTGAAAATAGCCCAAGAGAAGCCCTATTTATAGTCTCTCAAAAAAGTAGCCGTTGCAGCCAGAAAAGGTCAAAATTGACATTCTGGTCGACCGACCGGTTGACCGGCCAACGATCATATTTCTGACCGTTGTGCCTCCAGTCGATCGCCCGGTCGACTGAGCCAAGCCTGTCGGTCGACCGTCCGATCGACCGGCGATACCCGAGAGTTGGGTAGGGCGGTCGACCGGCTTCTAGGCTGGCCTTGTGCACGTTCTCGTGCACATCGGTCGACCGACCTCTGGTCTGGTCGACCGTCCGGTCGACCGCCAGCAGTCTCTGGCTGGGATTAAGGGTATGAAAACTTGGTCTTTTTAACTCCTATAAAATCCCATAAAATCTTATAAATTTCACAAAAATAGGTTCTTATAAATAAATGAAGAACAAATACATGTGATCAAAAATCAACACATATTACAAACTATTTGAATTATTTTTGTGATTTAGAAATTAAGCTTAAACACAAAAATCGCATTTTCCAAAACTTGGAATTTTAAATGAAAAACCGTTTCTCCAAAACTTGTATAAATATAAAAATATGATATTAAAACACATTTGAAGCATAGAGTGTATGGATAGAATCCAATAGACATATAAATGATATATCTATATTTTTGACAATAAATCCAAAATAAGTTTTGTTAATTACAAAACTCTAAACACATGAAATAGAATCATCAAAATAAGTTTTTCAAATATGTGAAGCATAGATGTATATAGATGAAATCCAATATACATTAAACTATGTAAACTTGTTTTGATTCTATCTATTCATGAAAATCATATATATGTTAATTCGAAATCCAAAACCGGTTAAACCGAAAACCAAACATATTGAACTTGTGTCTGTGTGTGTGTGAACTTGAGCATATCAACACTAGTCTATCTTACACAAGATCTAAACACAACTAAACTAAACACAAACCGAAGTTTTCTTGTAGAACTCCTTCTCCAAGCCGACTCGATCCAAACACGATCCAAAGAGCTTGACTCCATCCGAGTGTTAGATGCTATCTTGACGCGCGAGCTCCTGAATCTACACGTGTTAGCTTCAAAACTTGACTTCGAATCTTTCGTTGAAGCTAAACATCGACTAAGATTTTGATCAAATATCTAAAACTAAATAAGCACAAGATCATTAGTACTATAACTATATGAGTTAATCATCATCAAAACTAGAGTGATGGGTCTTTGGGCCAACATGTAGTTCTGACTATTTATGTTGATAACATTTTGCTGACTGGTAGTGATTCAGCTGGGTTATTAGAGACTAAGAATTATCTTAAGCGTCATTTTGTGACCAAAGATATGTGACATCCAAAATACTTTTTAAGAATTGAAATTGTACATAAAAAACACAGTGTACTTCTTTCTCAGCGAAATTATGCTCTGGATCTTCTTGAGGAAGCATGAGTTTTGGGATGCAAGCCTGTTACCACTCTAATGGAAGCTAATGTAGATTTATGATTTGATGATAGTCATACACTTGATGATCTAGAAAGATATAGAAGATTGATTGACCTGCAATACAGATAAATGGTCATGGGCCTCTGATGTGACAATAATTTGAATCTTGCATCATACATCTAATGGACCATGGGCAATAATGCAAAATTTATTCAAGTCTAATATAGAGGCCAAAAAATGAACTTGCAAATTCAATGGTACAAAAGAAGGTAACCCTCTTTTCCTCTATGATAAGGTGCAATACCATAAATATGCAATCATTTGAGAAGAAAATGATGAACTACAATAACCATAGTTTGCAGCCTTTATAGAAAATGAATAAGTTGTTGTGTGTGATGGGGATATTGTTATCTTAGTTGTTGTTATTTTAGTTTATTTTAGTTGATTATTTTATTTAGTTTTGTTTATGTTTAGTCCCACATTGATTGTAGTGAATTTTTCCTCTGGAAGTAGGCCTTGTAGAGAAATAGAAACCCTCAAACAATAAATTTTATTCATAGGGTGTGTGTGCGTGTATAGAAGACAAGGAGGGTATATGGGTAACAACCCAATAACCCAATACTAATAACCCAACTTAACACTTCCCTTCAAGCTGGTATGCCCAGCTTGTTACATAGATCAGAAAACACCCAAGGTGAGGCAGCTTTGGTAAGGAGATCAACCAACTGCTTTGAAGATGATGTGAACTGAAACGTAATCACCTTTTTTGTCCAAGCATCTCTGATAAAATGACAGTCAATCTCAATGTGTTTGGTCTTTTCACGGAATACAAGATTTTAGGCAATGTAGATAGCAGCCTGATTATCACAATGCACCCAGACTATCTGAAACCAAGCTCCATCAGTAGATTTTTTTTTTAACCACATCATCTCGCATGTCGTATGAGCCATATCTTTATGCTCAGCTTTTGCACTCGAGCGAGACACATCTTGCTTTTTGCTCCTTCAAGTCACCGGATTTCCTCCAACGAAGGTGCAATACCCAGTAGTAAATTTCCTATTTCCTCGTCACCAGCATAATCTAAATCCGACTATTCAGAAATGCGTACATGCCCATGTTTCCTGTACACCAACCCTTTTCTTGGACAACTCTTGATGTAAGCCAGAACCCTTATCGTAGCTAACCAATGAGTCTCTCTGGGCTGATGCATGAATCTACTCAGTACCTCTAGAGTAAAGGTTATATCTGGCTTAGTAACCGTGAGATATATCAGCTTCCCAATCAATCTTCTATATCTTCCCAATCAATCTTCCCAATCAATCCAAAAGATATCAATCTTCTTTTGGATTTCTACTAATGCTCTTCTTATTGGTAACTTACTCTTGTTTGACATGCAATACAAATTACCAATCAATTTTAATATTGTCGGCCATGCAGTTTGAAAATGAGTTATTTTAGCTCTTTTGCTTATGTCATGCCTTTGAGAAGCAATTGCAACAAATTTTATCACTTTTTACCTCTTCATCTAATAGAATTTGGAGGTTGCTTCTTAGTTGCTAGAGTTAAAACTACATGATGGAAAAACAAAGGTCTAGTTACCAACTAGTGATCAAGGTCTCTTTAGAATCTGCTCTTGCTTATACTTTCTTTTGATCAAGAATTTGCACTAACTCTTATAGTGTTCATATTAGATTGACAGCCAATCGTGTGTGACTTTGTGAATTTATGGAGCGCTGTTCGCTTTGAGTTATGCTTAGGGGTGCAAATGGATCAGATACAGATCAGATATTGTGTTTACCATATTCAATATCCATCTTCGCTCCCAACATTCGAATACGGGTATTGATACAAATATTGTCGGATGTGAAAAAATAATATACATTTCTACCAAAATCGAATATCGGATACGCATTGGATATTAGTGAATCAAATGCAGATACAAATCAGATATGTGAAAAACCGATATGGTTATACTTATATCATAATCTATCTCAACTAAAATAATATAAAATGCAATACAAAGTATGATATTGTTAATCGAATACATCGAGAAGAGAAAGAAACATGAAACTTAACTTAATTGAGCAATAGAATGTGTCACGTCCCGCTTCCCAAAATACGTGGAAACGGAGTCGCGACGAGAGTCAACGATGTATATACGCCAGAAAAATATCCTACGTATACACGCTAAGCCTAAAATAACCTGAACAAGCTATATAATCACTATAATGAATCAATACACTGCAATACTACATATAAATGCCTACACATGATAACAAACGAATAAAAGAATTGAACAAGTACTGAGTCTAATGCACAGAATCATGAAAGCAATAGGAATAAAGAAAAGTAAGAAAATACCGAGAACAGATGTCGAGTAAGAGAACTCCGGTTCCTCAAAGATTCCTGTGATCCTCTTCAAATACCTAATCGGTAAGATAACATACATAGACTTGGATGTGCAAATCCAGGGAGTCACTCCTAATGAGTGTGTAAAATAAAGGGGAAGGTGCACGATGCATATAACGTGTGATCATATGATGATTATACTATAAAAATATAACAGATAAGAACTGGTATACATAACATCAATAAATAATAATGACAGTCTATACCAAAATCATATGTACAATCAGGTTGTGAGTACAATAGGTCGTGAGCACAATCAGGTGTCCAACATAGCACATATATAAGGTGAACACAATCAGTCACAGTATATTATGGACATTTCATTATTATTTATTATGTCAGGAACACCAATTGCCACCTGTAGTAGACGTATCCTATACTACGCCTATCACACGTGTCAATCGAGGTCCTAAGTTATTGAAACTGATAGAAGAGACGTTGTCCATGCTTTAAGTGGGTCATATACATACCCGGGACCACGACCCAGACGCCTGATACTGAACCAGGCTGTATCGCCAACTACTACAGTAACAGTATAACAGTAAACAATATGGGATATCAGTCATCTCCGGGAACCCTGCAGTGGAATCCTATCTTGGCTGAGCAACTTGTATCCTAGGTGTACTCAAAATATAAACTCTGTCTCCTTTGTCAATTTTCCCAATTCTAGTGTAAGTTATCCATTTATATTATTATTTAATGCAGTTATAAAAATCAATATCCATGTTATCTAGAATATTGGGACGACATAGTGACAGTAACAGTATAGTATATCAGTAAACATCAATCATATACATGGTGAATAGTAATAAGAACAGTGAACAGTATCTGTAACCGTGTATACGATGAGCAATAGAACTGTACATGATTTACGGTCTAAGAATACTTTCCCAGTGATTTCCAATAACATGAAATAATACTAATAACTTGGCATGTACTAACTCTGTAATCTGCAGTCTCATCCAGAATAAATATAGATCTCATATGTCTGCACTAGGATAAATCAGTAATTGATCCAATCATTTATAAGTCTCATCTGAATCTCGTCCATATGTATAAGGATAAAATAATGACAGTCCTCTTAACATTTAACCTCAATATAATCACGATAAATATCAATTATTAAATTCGTTATCATACCACAATCCCATATAACAATAAAATAGTTCTTTCATTTATATTTCTTAATTTTTGATCCTCGAAGTTCAGCAGTATATCCATCCTCTACATCATCAGTTTATCCATTCTCTAAGTCACCGATATATCAGAGTCTCAACATAAATAGTCAGCTACATTTAATCAGTTTATCCCGATCTCAAAATAATAAGATAAAACTTAATTACCTCTAATTAAGTCCTCATTAAACAATTCGATCAATGCACTCCCACCTTAGTCAAGTTCAATTACAGATCCATATACCAAGGTAATCAACTGTAAAAATGTGAAATCCACCAACTCAGGCAAATCCAATATACACTTATCCCTCAACCTCGGGTAATTAAAATAGATCAGTATTCAAGGTTCACTCTATTCTATCAGTCCAACTCTGCTAATTAACTCACCTAAGTATCCACACATAACTACAATTATGAACCAATCAAATCCAATATTCAAATTCAATCAGAGTCTAAGTTATATCACAAATAGTTCCATATCGGAAATGGTAAAATGGATTCACATGAAATGGTAAGGTAATAATGTCTCAGTGATACAATATCGAATCCACAAGCATATAAGATCAGGATACATCTGATTAATCATCTGTAGTTTATCTAAATTCTCTCTCAGTATGACAATACGAGTCTAGTAATCCATTACATATATTTAAGATTTACTGTTCCACTAATCCGATCTGTCCCAACTTCGAGTCAAGCTTTATCCCAATTAAAACTATTAACAGATCCAAGTACCAACTATTGAATAACTAACTCAATATCCGGTTGACAATTTATCAAGTACTTTCTCGCCTCTAAATACTACCACTCTGGTATAGATGCCATCTAAGTGAGCATGGTCATGAACATTACTTAACAGGTACAAGTAATATCTGAACATGATAATAATTATATAGAAATGTAATCTAATGGAAACAGATAAAACTTTCACTAATAACGATAAGAATAGCAATAATGCAAAAGTAAGCACTCATATGAAATAACGCAATTTCAGATCCGAATCACCGTCGGGTCTGCACTGCACGAACCGGTACGAATTTTCAATCATCTCACGGGTCGGTCTTCAAATCGCCAATGTATCGGGTCCACAACGAAATCCGAATATCCTGTTATCAGGTTCGGATCGCACGAACGAGTCCATAACTATTGTAACACGCAACCACACACAGAGAGGAGGGGAATTAACACACATAACACACTCACATGCGCACCCACATCCATACATATATAAAGGTATACACATACATTTATACGAGTATACACATACATACCCACACATGCATACTCACGCATATACACACACGCGCACACACACACACATACACAAATTATACATACAAGACCAAATTAACATTTAAATACTTCGAAATAATTTGTATATTTAATATAAAAATAATAAGTGAAACCATATAAATATGGAAAGAATTTACAAATATCGTATTATCAACTAGGGATATTATAGAATGTAGCTTACTTTAGTTGGCCATATATAAAAAGGCAAGACTGGATTCTTTGATTCTAGGCACCGCACAGGTTCTTGAAGACTTCTTGCATCCTTTGCAAGAGAATAACCAAAATTATTTTTTTGAAGCAAAATAACTAAATTAATTAACACAGAGAGAGACATCTTAATTAATTCAGATATGTGCGACGTAGACTTACAGATGCACCAGTCCGACGAGTAGAGCATATCAATTTAGGGCAAGTTAAAAGAGCGCAGGGGAGACTGAAGAAAACATGGATGGAGGTAATACGACAAGATATAGAGGCTAAAGGTCTTAGTGAAGGCATATTGCTCAATAGGAATGAGTGGAGAAAGCAGATGCATGTGCCCGATCCGGTGTAATTCTCTTTGGTTCATGTAGCCTACCCCAAATACTTGGGACAAATGGCTTAGTTGTTGTTGTAGAGAGAGACATCTTACCTGGCAGCGCCGCCTGAAACCCTAGGGCGCTGAGCGAGTTAAGAGAGAGGCCGGGTGAGAACTGAGAAATAAAACTTAAGTTAGAAATATAAACTTAGACCTTCAAACGTAGTTATAATTAATACTTAATATATAGTATATATTATATATTTACATTATTACTAAACATGCAAATACCCATATCTGTATCCGCATTTTAAATGGTTATCCACATCGGTATCCGCATCACCTCTATTTGTATCCGCATTCGAATCTGGGCGGATGCAGATTTTTTTGCTATCCGAATTTGCCAATTGTGCGGATGCGGATGCAGATGTCTGTGGATAATCCGTATCCGTTTGCACCTCTGGTTGTGCTTCATAGTGTCCGAAGGAAACCGTGCACGAAAAACTTGTGATTTGAATTGTGGAATGTGTGTTCAAATGATGCTACTGTTTCCTCGAAACTATTGTTATAACTAAGAAGTTAAACGAGTCGTATCTACAAGGAGGGGAAGCGATAGAAGCCTGCGTTTCGTTTTGTATTTGTTTTGGGAAATTCTTCATTTGTTTCAAAATTTTTTAAAGAAAATAAAAGAAAATGAATGTTGTTGGTGGTTTGTGAAAACAAAATAAAATGGTTGGTTTGTGGAAATGTAAAGTAAAAACGGAATGCGAAGGAAGAAGTTATGAAGCGGTGGAAAACGAGTTGTGAAAAGGAAGAAAACAGTTTTGAAATAAAACTTCAAAATGAAAGAAGTGTTCTTAAAGAAAATGAAAAATGAAACAAGTTTTGAAAAGACGGTTTTAAGAAAAGAAACTTAGAGAGCAAAGTTTGAAAAGAAGAAAAATTAGACTTTGCTTTTTAGATGGTGAAAATGCATGGCTAACCTCATGCTAATTGATCCCACTAACCGCTAACTTTCTCGATGATAGAGCCTCACAATGGATCCTTGGCCTTCACTATTCTTGTGCTATGAGAACATGTCATGTGAAATTCGAATGAAAGTTCTTCCCCTATCATCTTGTGTTACACGGCAAAAACTCGAATGTCACCCCATCAAGATCCGTTTTAAGGTGAGAAGGGTGAATTACAAGTGCACGATCGATATCGATAAGGATGAATGAGTAGTCTCTAACTCACAAAACAAAATAAGGTTAGTACATCAATAAATCATTAAGAACACATAGTTAAGTATGAAATATGAGATTAGCTTGCATGTTAGTGTGTTAGAGTTAGAACCCTTCATCGTAAGCCATCTATAGCTCTTGCTTGTACAAGACTCATTGTGATGCTCATCGATTCATGTAGGTTAACAATCAAGTAGTTAGAGATTAGTGAGTTAGTAGTTAGTTAGTCATGCAAACAGAGAAGTTAGCTATTCATGGAAAGAAAGAGAAAGAAAGTAGTCATTCTACACTATTTGCAAGGAAGAGAAAAAAGTAAGTAAAATAGTAATGAAAATAGAGGTAGAAGATGAAACAATCTTGTATAGATTTGTCACTGATCCAATACAGAATTTTCACTCTTTCTCCCTCTAATTTTCTGGATTAAAACAAGAGAAAGAAATTACAAGAGATATCTAAAGAAAAATCCTAAGATAAAATACTAGAAAATTTCTAACTCCTCTCGGATACCAAGAGGGGGTATTTATAGTACCAAAACCCTAACACCAATCAATCTAGGCCGTCGAAGAAAACACTGCGCCAACGGTCAAGATGCAGTCGCGGAAACACGACTTTGGTCGTGGAAACGCGGCTCTGTTACAACCGTTAGGGCTGCCCCAGTGTCTGCTAGGTTGTCTCTGCACAGGTGTACTTGTAGAAGGTTCCATTCTTCGAATATTCTCTGGGTTGTTAGCAGGATTGGGCTTCATGGGTTGGGCTCTCTTTAATCTTCACAAAAATCCCCAAATTAATTAGGCTTTTTGGGCCTTCTTCACCTTGTTTTAAATATCGGCCGATACGGCCGGGATATCGTCCGATATCTCTTTTTTTGCCTACCGCTGATACGATATGGGAAATCGTTCGCCATATCGTTTGCAGCAAAAAACGGCCGATATTTGAAATATCGCCCGATAAATTTCGTGATATTGGCCGATAAATCGTCCGATATATCACCCGATATGAAATAACTTATTTATTGCACGACTGCGTGCAAATGTACATTGTCTTTTACTGTCTCTGCAAGCATATTACATCATTTTTATTAGATAGATGACATGTATGACCCAAACCAACTCTTAATTATCAATATTTCATTATATATAGTGTCTAATATGAACGCCCGATATGCGTGCGTATCCCCGATATCTCCCCCGATATCCGATATCTGATATGAAAACCCCCCATCCGATACGATTCCGATATCCGATATTGAGAACCTTGCTTCTTCATTAAAATTTGGACCTAAAAATAGAAGAGAAGTTTTATTAGTAACAGAATAATATCACTAAAAATGGAAAAATGTGATGAAATAATGCAAAAATGAACACTAATCACATAGACAAACCCGTGTTCATGGGAAACAGTTTTGGTGTTGATGATTGCAATCTTTACAATATGTGTTTTATGCCACCCCCAATAGCACACTTATGAGTCAATAATTTACCTTAGAGTAGTGAATAGTGGATAGGGTTCGAAAAAAGGAAGGGCCTCTTGAAGATAGTAGTACTAGTGGGAATGACACCAACTTCTTGGCCCATGGGGTCCTACCCTTGTGTTGAAGCCTTGATCCCTGTTTCACCATCAGTTATGAGGACAAAATTATGATGACGAGAACTACAGTCTATTGCTGAATCCTTTTGGGTTTCGAGCATTATGACTTGGGGCCACCATAAGTATGATTTTTCTATTGCTCTGCTGCTACAACTAAGTTTGCATGCTAGCTGCCATAACTAGATTTTTATGTTTTGGCCTAGGTTCAGATTGAATGAATTGGTTTTAGATTAGATGAATTGGTTTTAGCTGACTTTCAAATATTGAATTTGTTATATCTCATTAGTATGTAAGATTGGTAAGCTTACCCTTTGGTGATGGCTTATAAACTATGAATGCAGGATGCTTCTCTCTAATAAAATTTGTCCGGTTTATCTATGTTTGTCATGCACGCTTGCCCACTGCGTCAAATACTTGTTTTGCATGCTTGTCAACCTATTAAGTTGTACTTACCTATGAATATACATCACCTGTGCGATGATAACCTTTTTGTTTTGTAAATTATAGTAAATTAATTTTTTTTGTCAATATCTTATACTTTAAAGTGCTTTCATGATCATAGTCAAGTACAAATATACAAGTAGATAAATAAATTTGCAAAATATACATATATGCACATATGACATGTATATTTCTGTGTACTTGTGTCTTGGATTCCAGAGAATTGCCTCTAACATCTTATGTTCATCTAGGAATACCATACTGTTATATATGTTGACATGTAATAGCATAAGATAGCCAGTGTATCGGACATGCTAGGTGATGCATGACAAATCCAGTTAAAGTCGATTAGGAGTAAGAGTTCTCAGGTGTTACACCTCATTAGGGGTTAGTAATTGGCATCGACATCAAAATCCCACTTGTATCAATTCCTGTAAAAATGTGGAATTAGTGTAGCAGCCACATGTATTCTAGCAACTGCGTGTACTGTAGAATATTTGATTAGGTTATGATTTTAGATTACTATTTTAATTATTTTGATTATTTCTAAATTAGGAAATATTTGTTCTGGTTATTTTAATTTTTTTTAGATTTATTTAGAAGAATTGTTTCAAAACAAATCTCTTTAATTTCTAAAGCCTTAGTTAGTCTTTCTTTGGCCAGTTTTAGTATAAACAATCATGTTTTCTTTTCATGCATTTAGACTATCAGATTATTAGATTATGAATGAATGAAAATTTATGTTTTGATCATATCATGGTCTGATGCTATTTTTCGTGGTGTGAGTTCTCGTGTGGTGTGCGGCCATCTTCTTTTATCTTTTATTTTTCTATTATTTCTTTTCTTTCACTTGCATGCTTTGTTTCCCATTATTTGGTATCAAAGCATGTCACGCTCCGATGCCCGCGATGAAACAAGGCGGGTGCACTATAACGGCAACACGTGTGCAGAACGAATCCTGCAGGTGTGCCAAGCCTGTGGCACTTCATTCGCATAACTAATCACACTGAAAAGGATTACTTGCTACATTTAGAAGTTCAGAGCAAAAGTTACTACATAAGTTTCTTCAAGTCACATCACACCACAATTAACATAGTTTAATACATAATCGCTAACTACTAGTCCAGCTAGTTCAATATTAGTTAGTACAAAAGACACAAATTGATATTCCAAATGCAACAACTCCTACACCACTTCAACTGTCCTGGACTTTGACTCGAACCAAGACTCTACGATCTAGTAAATATCTGAAAGGATTATAAAACCACGGGGTGAGCTATAGCTTAATGAGTACTTCTCTAACTAGAGGACAGTACAATGTAGAAAATACCATGTACTATTTGAAGACATATGTAAACCACTTTTCATCTAGCATATATCATGAAATGAGAATCATACACTTTAAATCATCGAAGTAATATTAATTCTCTCTTATCAAATCACAATGATCATGTATTCATAATATAGCAAGATCTTTCAAGAATTCATGATAAGCAAATTTTGATAATCAGATTCATTCAGAAATATAAAATACATTTCTGCTTGCAAATTTGCTCCTTCATTTAGTCAGAAAATACACTTATGTTTATAAATCCAACCTCAGTATGTCACACTAAAGCAACAATTATTGCCCAGTAGCCGGGGAATGCGTATAATCACTTATTAGTCACGCGGGACAGAGTGTACCCAGCCTTACCATAGGTTGTCAAAGGCCACTTCCACTTCGCCCGAAGGCCACTTTCACTTTGCCCCAAGGTCACTTATCAGCACACTCAATATCATACAGTAGGCTTATATCACTTCACTCATTCCATACACCTTTGAGGGTTTTTAAAACATTATGAACGATATGCTTCACTTAACACATAGCACTCCCACTTTTGAACTACGTAGCATTGGTCATATCAATTCACTTTCATCTTCTCATATTTAATTAAGTCAAACACATTTAAACTTACTTCTCTATCACTTAAATGATAATAATAGCATAATATTTGAAAATCTGAGTCACTTGATAAAATAAGTCTGTCACTTATATGAACAATTCACTTCAAATCTCACTTTCAAATCTCATTTGCAACCTAGCATTTTTCAAATAATATGTGAAGAATTAGCTACAAAAATGTTTTTCTGTTCTAATGCCTGAGATAATATAGTTGAACATGTGACTGACATAGTATAAAAAAACATTATTTCTAATTCATCATTTTCATCATTTAAAATAAGAGACAACATTTTCGCAATTCAAATATTTCTCGTGTACGAGTAATGCTTCAAAATATATTATTTCAAAATGACTACTGAGAGAAGTCTACGCACGTGATGATGATCCAAGTGTTCACTCTATTTCCAGGACCGATCAATCTTGTGAACTTCCTGTTGTTTTAACAACTCATTAATAACTAACACGACTTATAACCACAATATGTTATCCTCTTAGACCTCATGTATTATGTGGATAAGGTGCGAAAACCCCTATAGTAGCTCCACAATAGCTTCTAATATTTTTAGACATTTTTACAAAATTTTCTAGAATTTTTATTACACTTTTAAGTTGAAAAGGGCATTTTTGCAAATTCTACAAGATGCAGGGGTTTTTCTGTAATTTGTTTGGCCCCTATAATACAATGGTTTGCGCTTGTACTGCAATTACTATTTCTATTTAGGAATTACCCAAACTTTGTTGCAAAAGATATTTAAATATTGAGCCAGGTCTAAAGTGCAAGGATTTTGGACTCATATTTAATATCACTTTACCTCAGGGGCTGAATAAAATTTTTCACTCATCTTCCTCATCTCTCTATTTCAGTCCAACCTTAACCTAGAAACCCAACAATGGTGGCTAGGGTTCAGTTAGGGCCTTGGGGCCACTGGCCACTTGGCGGCCACCTGTCGGTGGCGCGAGTGATCACCGGCTGGCGATTCTCGCTGAAAACTTTTTTTTTTCTTTCTTTCTCCCACGACCACCATGGCCAATATCCGGCCATGGTAGCTGCTCATGGCTTGGTCCTAGGTATGGAGCGGTCGGCGGCCGGTAGAGGTCGCCGTAGGTGACCATCCTTCGCCAAAAAAAAATAAAACTATTAATTTTTGTGTTCTACATTTCGTGATCTACAATAAAAATCAGATATTTATCATAGATCTACATTCTGATAATTAAATCTAAGATTTGTGGTTCACAAGTAAGATCTAGCTACAAGGACAAGGAAAATGGGTAAAAATTTCACCTTTGGGTTCATTAGCTTCTTTAATCTTCTTCTCCAACTCTTCTATACTCTCTCCTCTTCTTATTTCAACTGAACCAAGGGGGAGAATGGGAGAAGAGACAAAGTTATAAAGGCTCTAACGGGAGGAGGGACACTTGTCCACCACCTTTCATCCAACCAATGTAGTTACCCCACCTCCCTTCAAAACATAATTTTATGTATGAGAACCAATGCATGTCACTCTTGTTGATAAGTTTGTATAAAGCCCTCTTTATGTCACTTTTGAAACTCAAGCTTTGTAAGATCTAAAGTGTAAAATGGTTAATTGTTATCACATGGCATTAATAATGTATTGGTTAATTGGGATTTAGTTATGTAATCTTTTATTAGGACTTGGGTTACTACAGTGCATGTTTCGGTCTGATGGATAGTGAAATTGTGAAGGAGATTTTTTTGGAGATCGAAGCCATCTGTCTTTTGAACAAAGAAATCATACACACCCATTGAAGAGATCAATACTAGGTTTAAGAAATACATACGTGATTCAGAGGCTTATCGCTCTGCAAGCCCAAGCTAGATCCAAGTCAAAGCTAGAATCTGCCCAGATCCCAAGCTTGAGCCCGAGCCAAAATTAGAGCCGGTACCTCAGTCATCATGGATGATCCCATCATCAATTTCACCTTGCTCGCAAACATTGACTCAAGATCACTGTCAAAGGAGTCTTCAAACGAATAGTTTGAGTCAATTTGTTGATCTTCATTTTCCTTATCTCAAATCATTGCTTCATTATTTAAGTTGTCTCTAGAAGTCATCATCAGGTGGTACACCTCAGAACTTTGGGTCTAAGTAATTCACATCGACATTGAAATCCCACGTGCATCAATTCTTATAAAATCTGAAATTACCGTAGTAACTGGTTACTGTAGCAGCTGTGAGTACTTTTGCTGATTTGATTAGGTTACAATTTTAGATTATGATTTTAGCTATTTTAGTTAGTTCTAAATTAGGAAAGATATCATCTCGTTATTTAAATCTTTTAGATTTATTTGGACCAATTGTTTAGGAAATAAATCTCTTTAGTTTTTTACGCCGTAAGTTATTTTCTTTGGCCTTAAGTCAGGTTTTATTAAATAGTCACATTTTCTTTTCATAATTCTGATTATGAGATTATTAGATTATGAATGAATGAAGCATTTGTGTTAAGTTGTGAGGCCATTTTTCTTGTGTGAGGCGATCATCGTTTATCTTTTTTCTTTTCTATTATTTCTTTTGCTTCCGCTCGCATGCTCTGTTTCCCATCACTAGGATGGTAACCACTCTCAGCTGTTGGTATCTGATGTTGATTATGCTAGTTTCAATTTTGGAAGTTGATAATTCACCTGATGGATCTGGATGGATCTGAGACACTTTTTTTTTTGGTGGGGGTTTCGATGATAATCATGAGATCTGTCATCTGCACTGAACGATTTGGATGTTTCTCCAAGATAAGGGTTGAGTTACACTTATATTTACCAGGAAGGCTATTATTTTTGTTTTATGTTACACATTATTATTCATGGAAAACGATCTAATTTTATGAGATTTAAAGTTACACATTAATTTTGTTTTATGAGATTTAAAAGTTATGTATTATGGGAATCAGGTTTGCCGCTCGGATTTATCATTTGGTTTTAGATTGTAAATAGGCTTTACTAATTAAAAATTTCACATTCTATGTGTTATCATTTTCTCACAAGTGTCAAAATATATGTTTTGGGACTACGTATATTCCTTTACATGCCTAATTTATTTCAAGAATCTGAAAATACCTGAAGCCAAGAATTCTTGTCCATTTTCTGTTCTGCATATAACTAGGTAGTTTTGCCCATATAAAAATGAGCCTTGAACATTTGCCTTAACCATGCTACCTGAGAAACCTACTATTAGTCCATGCCGAAACTATTTAGTGGCCAGGCCAAAACCTTAATCGTAATCAGGGTATAACTGCTCTAAGTTGTCTATGTTTATCATGGGATCGAAGAGGTGACATGATAATGGTCCACTATGGAAATTTATAGACGATCTGCACTTTAACCTGTGAATGTCAGAACATGCAATCTGAATTTTTCGATGGGCTTTTTGTCAATGTTTTCTTTTCAAGCAACTTGCTTTGCCAACAAACTGTTCTTTGGCCTGCACATCTTATAGTGAAGAGATTATGTTTCCCAAGTAAAAGAAACTAAATCTGCACGTGCTATCATTGCCTTTATTGTTTGATACAAGCGGGTCTTATATAGACTTTTACAAAATTTGAATACAACTAAAAATCCTAATCAAAAAGAATTACAGCTTCAGAATAAAATCATACAATTTCAAAATAAAGAAACTAAAACTCCTAATTAAAATAAAAATATAACGCCAAAATAAAGAAACTAAAATAAAATTCTACTACTACTGGGATACTGGAACGAGGTGTTGTCTCCACCAATGATACACGTGCCATGCACGCGATTGAGTTCTATATCTTCAACTGCAGACTGGCGTGCTTTTCTCTTCTTCAGCTCTGGATGCCTGCATGAATTTTTGACAAAATCTCCCCATGGAGAAACTATGACTCAATGACTTTGTGCATGATATAGACACTCATAATAAAAGGTTTTTGTAATTTTATAGATGACCCACAACAGGGAAGGTAAAAAAAAGTATATTTTTTGAAAACTAGGTTGTCTAAGCAACTGTCACATCCTGTTCATTGCAGCTATACAACTCTTTGAGGATGTTTGTGCCAGCTATGTAATTGAAGTTTCCATAGGAACAATGAAAATACATCGTTGTCATAGGTTGAACAGTGCAAAAGTTATTGTATTGGTGTTAATATTAAATATAAATGTAAAACTGATGAATGTTATTATTTAATTATGTAAAAATTTGTACTTGGTCTGCTAGCTCCCTGTTCGATCTCTTGATAGCATGCAGGCTAGTATCAGCATGTATTATTAATGCCAAATTGATGAAAAGATATCAATTTCAAATGTCTTGCTGCCTGCAGGCGACATCAATATATGGTGGCTGGCACTGAGATTTCTTTTGTCCTTGGCAGATCCCTGGAAATACTGGATGCATTGCCCGAACATGTGCAGCATCAGCCGTTGGTTTGCACCTTGTTGAGGTAAATTCCAAAACTCGTGGGCTTATGTTTTACATTTCTTTCATCTCTACATCATAAAATGTTTAATTTTGTCTTTGTAGCAGTGCTTTAGGATTTTCCTAGTTTTCTTGTAATATTTGGGGATTGGAAGTGTAGATGCTCCTCAAGAACCTAGTTAACTTTACAAGCCTTTTTGCGATCAGCTTTCTCAATAGAATAGTTTTTTCACTGCGAACTAGGTAGAAGGGCATAAGATTAGAAATGTGCACACAAGAGGAAATTTCTAGTGGTAGCATGCGTGCTATGGGCCGTATATATGCCCTTGGTGTGTAGGGCACCTGCAACAGGTGTTAGTAGAGAAACAGTAGACATGAACTTGCTCCTGTTCATTACCCACCGAACCTATTTTCTCCCTTTCATTATCTGGATGACATTACGTAAAAGTTCCATTGTTTAACCTTCTCCCTTACTGTTGGAAAATAATAACGGGAATCTGACAGGAAACTAAGTATGTAGAAATATTAGTTGGTAAATATCTGAAGGACTTGGCTGTGAGTAGATTGGTGAAGAACCTAGGGTTCCCAGCAAATTTTCTTCTTGTATTGCTATTTGATTTGTGATACTTACTATCTTCAGTTTCTTTTCCAGCCATTAGGGTACAAGGTAGATGACTCAAAACTGAAGCGTGCTGGCTTGGATTACTGGCCGTATCCTTCAACTGAAGTTGCCCACAGGCAATGAATTCCATATTGTCTCTGTTACTTAGTTTCTAACCTCACCTTTATGATTCCTATAATTATCAAATGTTGATGGCTTCAAACTACTACTTTCAAGCTATCTTCTGTTTACTGGTACAATCTTATTTACTAACACTAAGCTTCATCCTTTCACTGCCTACAATTGTCAGCGGCTTCAAACTGTTGTCACTTCAAGCTCCGATCTGTTTAGTTGAACAAGTGTTTGCTAAACATCAGTTTGAACATAACAACAGAAACAACAGTAACAATGACAAAGTTGTATTCCCCTAGTTTTTGGATTGGCAACATTAATTCTTTTTCTCTATTCAGCCGTATTAGGGAATCCCCCTCTGTTCAATTAGCCATACATCATTTTTTACCTTAACCTTCTATAATAGATATGTGGTTGTGAAGATTCATGCATCATGGTCTGATTTCCGAGACTATTTCAGGCAACAGGTACTTGACCTTTCAACAATTCCCCCCTTTTCTCTTCTGTCATTTTGTCATTTTGTGTATACTTACCCCAGCGGTGATGATTACTATATTAATCCTTTTATTTTAGGATGGAAGAAAACGATTATTGGCATTTACCAAGAGAGGCACAAGCATCCATTCAGTAAGTTGTCAGAATGATTGTATTATTTGCAATTTTATGTGGAAATGCTGAGATCTGTGAGGCCCATGCTGAGATCTGTGAGGCCCATGCCTTTTATGAACCCCATAATCACACGCAGAATTGACAATTTCTTTCGTAAATTTTCAACTTCAGAATTCAAAATGAGAAGTCTTTTGCTTGTTTTATAAAACTGTGATCTGTGCCTAATGAGACCCATCCACATAAATTGGTTGCGCTAGCAAAACTAGTTCATCATGGTAGCCACATTCTAAACCCATACTATTGGGAAGTCTGTGAGATATTTTTAAGTTCTGAATAGTTATATTCATGAACTATCTTAGTGAATTAATGTGGGTAGCCACATTATGAACTATCATTGTTCAACTAATCACATTATAAACTATCTTTTTTTGAATCGACACCTTATAAACCCGCAAAATAGATATTTCAAATAGTATCCATAATTATTATTCATGACCTGTTAATAAAAATTAACATTGCCATTTTTCATTATTGTTTTTGCCTTTTGTCATTAATCCCTTTCTTGTTTTTGATACCATGCGTAGTAAATTATACATGTAGGTAGCATCTCACGACTCAGTGAAAGTTCATTTGTTCAAAGCCTGTGTTTCGTTTATTGTGGATGTTTAAGATGTGTCCAAGAGTATGAACAATGGGAATCATTCATTTAGATGCCACCATGAACTTTTGTGAATTTCCGTCTAAAAGGAAAAATGAAGTTGCCGAATGTAAGCACATGTTTTTTGAGGAAAATTTGGGTAGTATGACTATTTTCATTTAATTAAAGAACATTAATGAAACCAAATGACAAAAAGTTACGTCAACGATAGAAAGAAAAGGCAATGATGCCAACAAGTAGAGAAGTCGTAAACAAGCAAAAAAAAAAAAGAGTGGTCCAATAAAAAGATCATCCATGAGCAGAAAACAAAATGTGGCTTCAAAAAGCAGTGTCACCTAAGCAGCAGTGACATGTCTGGAGTTAATTTGATCTTCTCGTGATCCAGCTTCACATCCTGTTAGAGCCTCATCCTCCAGTTCTCTAGATTCTAGAACATCCACCTGAACCTCCAGAATGACCCGAGTCTTTTGCATGCTCAGACAGCTTCATACTGAGGTATGTCTATAGGTCTGTAGATAGCTCACCTGAGATCCATAAGATCTAGCATGCACTATTGACTCGGCATGCAAGCGCATCTAGCAGTGATTGTGTTCCCTATGAGATAGAGCCTCTCAATGAGTTCACTCAACCACCGATCCTTGCCATTTCCCCTCTTAACTAGCTTTGTCCAGCTGCGCATTGTAGTGCAGGCAGCATCATATGTTGGAAACAGATAGCAAAAGGGCTTTCTAGATGCAAGATTGAGACTAGTTAACTGAGACCATCAAGATTAGAAGTTTGAAAATCTCACTTGCATAAAGAAATTGCATCTTTCTTGGTTAAAATTTTAGTTTGAATTTATTTTCTGTGGTAATGTTATTTGGGAAACTGAATCCGCCCTATTATCCCTGAAATTAGGCTGAAAGACCCCTATTATCCCTGAAATGAAGCTGAAAGACTTACTGAGAGTGAATATTATAAGGTAGAGCATCAAAAGGGAAAAACAGAAAGGGAAAGAAGAAAGGAAGAACCGAAGAAACACATCTTGTTTGTTTACTTCACTTAATGACATATAGGAAACAGGTAGGTTCATGGCAGGATATCAAATTTTACCTAATAAAAAAACAATGCGAGTTAAGGCTGACATCAATGAGATTTTCTTTTTTCTTTCTTTATTTTTTGTGAGAATAGGCCCTAGCCTATTGCTAGCATGATCTGAACCCATATCTCTTTCCCACTGCAAAGAGGCTTTGATGTGAAGCGGGGATCCTATAGTGTTGTATATCAGTGACAAATCTGAATTCGCAACATTTCACAAAAAATATGATCTTCGGTAGGAAAATTATCTAAAACTAATAATGTGATAAGATGTATTTTAATAATGATTTGCAATGTAGTATGGACAATCTAATCTCAATAATATCAATTACAATATTCAGTTAATTGAACAAAATTCTACGTGCAATATCAGGTTCAGTACATAACAAATCCAAGCAGATTAACGCACGTTCTCACAATATTTAATGGACAACAGGATTTTTGATAATAAATTAGGATAAATAATATGGTTACTCAATGATGCTATAATTGTTGAATTAAGAATATTACCTACTGAGAAGCTCGTTCTCAGGTGCTCGATGCCTTGCTGAACTGCTTTGATGTTTATGTCTTGATGTAGATCTATGCCTGATGTTGCTGCTACATCATTTGTGTAGAAGTTGCAACGAGGAGATGTCAGGTGTGGGCCTTGTTAGTACGATGTAGAGGATAGTTGGCGGGGCAAGACTAGGCATCTTGCTGGTCGACTGCAGGTAGGATTTGTGGCACTCAGGTTGGACGTGGACCCGCACGGGAAGACGGCTGGGAGGTGTGACGTTGAACACGAAGATGAGAACGAACACACGTGGAGGTGGCGCTGTTGGTGAGGCCTTGGGATTGTTCGCGATGTCGAGGGCAGTTGTTCGTGTGTGCTGGCACAGATCTGGCTCACAGTCGAGCGCCGAAGGAAGCGACGAGGGAGATGAATCAGCTGAGATGAGAGGTGGTGGCTTGCCTTGTTCTGCAGAGCTTTAGTGATGATGATTTCATGAGGAAAGAGCACACAAAGGAGGTTGAGGTGGAGGCGGAGGTGGCCTTGACTGGGGCCGTTGCTAGCGCTGGTTGTGTTCAGGAGCAAATGGAGAGGACTATGGGTTGGGTTCGTTTGCATGACAAGAGGAATAAGAAGTGGGGGATGAAGCACTGGTGGACACGTGGGAAGAAAGGGGGAGAAGAAAGAGTTTGGCTGGGGCTTGTAATTTCTATTTTTTTGTTTTGGTATTTTGTGGAGAGGAAATGGATAAAATTGTAAATTGGTTGTGGGATGTGGGAAAATGATAAGATAACTAGGATAATGGTTTCACACTAAAAAAATTCTATTTTGAAAAGGAGTTTCATACTCAATCTCATAATCAAATTTTCAAATAGAAAATTCAACATTTTCATTAATCAAAATACTTCATTGTCTTTTCCAATACAATTCCATGCCTTTAAATAGGCTTACAATCTGATAACTTTCTCCATATAATCGATGTGAGACTAAAAGAGGTAATAAAAAAAAGACAACTAGACTCAATAAAATAAAAGTAATAAATAGTACATACTGCATACAACTAGAATAATCACACCGTGGTGCCGCATGTCATTGGATGTCCGCATCATTCTCCCCAGGCGGGAGAAAACTCGACTCTGTCGAGTTTGGTGTAGAACGCTCTCATAATGTTTCAACACAACTGGGTCTATCTGCTGCAACTCACCACTCAATAGATAATATTTATTTTCAAACAATTAGATATTATTAGAATATGTCAGATAATTTATTCATCTAAATTTTTATCACATTTCATTATTGTATTGGGATGAATATCTGAGAGTGGACTCAATGTGAGGACTCTCAGAAAAATAGCTCAGGGAAGGCTTACGACCATTCATTTTAGGGTTAAGATCAAATACTTGTAATTCACTGAATACCCAATATTAAAAATATGACTAATTTCAAAATCTTTAAAAGATATAACATGAGCACTGTAATTTGAATTCTATAAGATTTTGAAAAAAGTCTGATACTACAGAATGCAAATCATTAACAATTTTCAGGGAAATCATTTCTGGCGAATCCAAACCATCATAAGTTGTCAACATTAAAAGTTTAAATAACTTCCTGATGAAGCTCGTTAATTATAGTTAGTGTTACTTTGTTCAATTATATCACTGATTTTTCATGTGTAGATCGTGCAAGTGTGTGACAAATATGATACAAACTCACATATGCAGACTCAAAATACTCTATAGTGAATTGTAGCAGAGAGCTTAGCTTGTGCCTAACATATACCAAGGTTCTTCGTAGAACATCTAGTGAGCTTGACTTCCTATTGAACACTGAAAGTGTTAGGCACCTGAGTTATTGTATCAACAATCTTATCGACCCCTATCAAAAGAAATTATTAGGGATACCAGTCTAGATGAACGTGGCAGCTTACCTGTTATATTAATAATGCGAACAAGAAGTATCATAATAGGTAAAATATGATAAAATGCAACCCTTTATTTAACCGTAAGGGAGGAGAAGTTGATAATCTGAATGATGCTAGATTCTCTCAAAATAACATTCATGGGGCTGTCGGATAGGGCTCGACCATAGATGATAACATTCTTGATCTCACTGACATCCTTTGTTACTACATGGCCCCAAAACTTATCCTCATAAACATGGGTGTTTATTGAGACAAGGCACTGCTGCTTGATTTCTAGTGACAACTCATCAACTTGCTTTTCAAGTTCAATATGCTTGACATGGTCAATCTTATGGTGTGACAAGTTGGGAAGACTAGCTCCTGAACTAACTCTAGCGTGTTGGATATCACGCGTCGGTGGTAGTTTATCCGAGAGGTCTTCAGAAAAGACAGCAATAAACTCCGTGATTACATGAGTGACTTCGGGAGAATCAGAGTGTTTCTTTAGGGGAGACATCAGTAAATTCCATGATCATATGGATGGTTTTGAGAGGACTCGAAGTACTGGACTCTTTAATGTTATCACCCATGATCTCTTCTTCAGGGTCAGAGTCTTCTGGTTCTTCCACCTGGTGAATGGATTCTTCCGGGTCAGACTCCATATTTGTTACATGCAATTTATTGATAGCAACTCTAACCGGGGACAAATAGCAACAACATGTCCATTTATATGCTGGTGTTTGTGCATGAACCTGGCGTGGGTACTGATAGGACGTAGACTTGAATGTTCGCGCTTGCTGATTCTGACTTCTAAATGTGTAACCCAACTTGAGAGCGTCTAAATCTTGGATCAAGGCATAAGCCCTTTGAGATCAGTGACTCCACGTTTATAAAGCTCGTATTCTAGATCTATTCGAAGTTCAACACAAAATTGAGAAAAGACTTGAACGTCACTCTGTCTGCCCAGGATATTATAGTGAGTGAGAAACTCATCGAATGTGGTAACATATTCCTTGGCGGATTTGTTGCCTTGGGTAATTCGACGCCATTTGTCAAGAAGATCAGCGAATAAAATTGTGGCACGTATTTACCCTTGAGTTCGTCCTTCATATAAGACGAAATATCTATTGATTCTTGGCTACGAGATGCTCTCATTGATTTTAAATCGGTCTAGTATCGGCTAGCTTGTCCAGTCAGTTTTGTGATAGCGAACCTGACTTTCTCTGACTCAGAAAACGTATACTGTGTGAAATACCTATCTATGCTGCGTAGCCAATCTAGAAAGATTTGAGGATCCGACTGACCAATATAATCCATACAACCATCAAACATTAGGATATCTATAGTGGAGATGTGAGACTTCCTACATGCCATTTTTTAAAAACTTTTTATGAAAAAGAAAACAAAAACAAAATTTCCTAACAAATGTCTAAAATAAAATTCAATTTTTTCTAGACTTAATGCAAGTTTCCTATCTAATTCATGCTCTGATACCAAATTGGTGTGAAACGGGAACCTTATAGTGTTGTATATCACGTTTCACCAAAATATGATCTTCAGTAGGAAAATTATCTAAAACTAATAAGGCGATCAAATGGATTTTAACAATGATTTGCGATTAGAGTATGGACAATCTAATCTCGATAATATTAATTACAATTTTCAGTAAATTAATAAAGTCGTACGTGTAATATCAGGTTCAATACATAACAAATCCAAGCAGATTAACACATATCTCACAATATTTAGTGGACAACAGGAATTTTGATAATAAATTAGAGATAAATAATATGGTTACTCAATGATGCTTTAATTGTGGAATTAAGAATATTACCTACTGAGAATCTTGTTCTCAGGTGCTCGATGCCTTGTTAGACTGCTTTGATGTTTCTGTCTTGATATAAATCTATGCCTGATGTTGCTGCTGCTGTATTTGTGTAGGAGGTTGCAACGAGGAGGAGATGGTCAGGTGTGGGTTTTGTTGGTACGATGTCGAGGATGGCTAGCAGGGCAAGACCAGGCGGCTTGCTGGTCGATTGCCGGTAGGATTTGTGGCACTCAGGTTGGACGTGGACCCGCACGAGAAAGCGGCTGGGAGCAAGATTTAAGGTATAGGCCGAGTCGGATACGACTCGGCCGCTGACGGTCTGACTCGGAACCCCGAGTCGGAGGGTGGGCGTCGAGTTGACCGAGTCGAGTCCGAGTTGGACCCGACCCGGGTCGACTCGGCGCCCGTGAATCCCAGTTTAAAGGGAGAGTGAGAGAGAGATCAGATCTATCTCTCTCTCACGCTGCCCCCTCTCTATCGCGTTCTGCAGCAGCGAAGGAAAACCCCCCGCGTTGCCGTCGCCGTCGCCGTCGATCCTCGCCCTCGCAGGTACCTCTCTCTCTCTCCCTCTCTGTCTCCGTCTCTCTCTCCCTCTGTGTCTCTCCCTCTCTCTCTGTCGGACTCTCCCTCCCTCTCCCTCTCAGTCTCTCCCCGTCTCCCTCTCCTCTCTCTGTCTCTCTCTCTCTGTCCCTCTCTCTCCCTCTCTGTCTCCGTCTCTTTCCCCCTCTCTCTCCCTCTGTGTCCCTCTCCCTCTCTCTCTCCCTCTCCCTCTCTCTCTCTCTCTCTTTGTCCCTCTCTCTCCCTCCTGTCTCCGTCTCTCTCTCTCCCTCTGTGTCTCTCTCTCTGTCGGACTCTCTCTCCCCTTCTCCCTCTCAGTCTCTCTCTCTCTCCCTATCCTTCTCTTTGTGTCTCTCTCTGTCCCCTCTCTCTGTCCCTCTCTGTCTCCGTCTCTCTTTCTCTCCCTCTCCCTCTCCCTCTCTCTCTCCCTCTCTCTCTGTTCCTCTCTCTCCCTCTCTGTCTCCGTCTCTCTCTCTCTCTCTCCCTCTGTCTCCGTCTCTCTGTCGGACTCTCTCTCCCTCTTCCTCTCAGTCTTTCTCTCTCTCCCTCTCCCTCTCCCTCTATCTGTGTCTCTCTCTGTCCCTCTCTGTCTCCATCTCTCTCTCTCCCTCTCTGTGTCTCCCTCTCTCTCCTTCTCTGTCTCCGTCTCTCTCCCTTTCTCTCTCTGTTCCTCTCTCTCTCCCCCCTCAGTTTCTCTCTCCCCTCAGTCACTCTCTCTCTCCCTGTTTCTCTCCCCTCAGTCCCTCTCTCCCTCAGTTTAATTTATTTGAGTTTAATGTAATTTAATTTAGTTTAGTTTAGTTAAACTTAATTTAAGTTAATTTAATTTAATAAAATTTTGTAATTATAATTAAGTTACATAATTTAATAATTTTATTGAAGTTAGGTAATTAAGTTAGTGTAGGTTAATCTAGTATAAACTAGTTTAATTTAATTTAATTTAGTTTCATTTAATTGAGTTTAATTTAATTTAAATTAGTTTAGTTAACTTAATTTAGGTTAATTTAATTTAATAAAGTTTTGTAATTATAATTAAGTTAGGTAATTTAATAATTTTATTGAAGTTAGGTAATTAAGTTAGTGTAGCTTAATCTAGTATAAACTAGTTTAGTTTAATTTAATTAGTTTCATTTAATTGAGTTTAATTTAATGTTGTTTTAATTTAGTTAATTTTAGTTTTAATTTAATTTAACAGATAATTTTTTTAAATTTCAGTATGGCTCCAAAGCAATGCGATATTGGATGGGAACATGGTACCCCTGTTGGTGGAAGTAGAAAACTTGTGAAGTGTAATTATTGTGGGAAACAAGTCCATGGTGGTATCACTAGATTGAAGCAACATATAGCACATGTACCCGGTCAGGTGGAAGAATGCTTGCGAGTATCAAAAGAAGTATCTCAGATAATGAGACATCTTTCTGAAGGTAGCAAAGAAAGAGCGGCCATAAAATCCAAAAAAGAGCGACTTATGAGATCTTTAAGTGAGGAAGATTTTTTATGATGTGACCTATGAAGATTCTGATAATGAAATTGAAAAAGTTGATGGTTTAGAAGGAGTTGAAAGAAGACAACTAAAACAAGGTATGAAAGAAAGTCGTGAAATGGTTTGGAGATCGGCAGAAGGAGTTGATATTAGTGGCAGTAGTTTGCAGCCTTCAGGATCAAGGAGTAATCGTGGATTGCGTCGGAGTATGATTATGAGAGAAGCTGAAATTCCAGCTCGTGGTATTGATCCTTACATGTTCCCAACAAAACAGAAATCAATCAAAAGCATGTTCTCAACTGAGAATATTAAAAAGGTTGAAAAATCTATGGCAAAATTCTTTCACTACAATGCAATACCATTCAATGCAGCTGATAGTGGTCCTTACTATCAAGCCATGATTAATACTATTGCGTAGGCAGGCCCAGGTGTAAAAGGCCATACAGGGTACCAGATTGGCAATCTATATTTAGAGGAGGAAATGGAAGAAATTAAAGTATATATTACTTCAATAAAAACAAAATGGCCGCAGTATGGTTGTACGATCATGTGTGATGGATGAAGTTCTCGGAATAGAAAGCCTATTGTTAATTTCATGATTTATTGTGATAGAAACATGATCATCATACTTCTGTTGATACTACTAATATCTCGAAGACTGCTGATTATATATTCTCGCTAATGGATAAAGTTGTTGATGAAGTTGGTGAAGAAAATATCGTGCAGGTTGTAACAGATAATGAGGCAAGTTTCAAAGCAGCTGGTCACATGTTGATGGAGAAGAGAAAATATTTATTTTGGTCTCCCTGTGCAACACATTGCATTAATTTGATGCTTGAAGATATTGGCTCTTTGAAATCAGTCAAGGAGACATTAGATGATGCAGTTGGAGAATTTGGAAGCTCACTAACTAGAAGAGCAGTGCAACAATCTCTTCCAGCTGATTGGTGGATTAATTATGGCGAAGAAGCTCCCAATCTGCAGAAAATTGCCATCAAAGTTTTAAGCCAAACATGTGCTTCATCGGGTTGTGAAAGAAATTGGAACACGTGGTCGCTGATTCATACAAAATTGCGCAACCGGTTGGCAATGAACAATTTACATAAACTAGTATTTGTGCATTATAATATGCGGTTGCGAGTAAAAAACTTGACATGCAAAAGCGACACTGATGATTATTACAACCCAATTGATCTGAACAATATTTTCAATGATGATATTTTTGGATGAGTGGATTCGTGAGGGAGAACAGCCGATGTTACCACCAGATGACTTAGGTTGATTGGATGAAGGTATTCGTCGTAGTGACGAAAGTGGCAGTGATGATGGTGATGGCGGTGATGATGACGGCGGTGATGGTGATGACGGCGGTGATGGTGGTGATGATGAAGAGACTCATGGTGTTGGTGGAAGCCAATGAGGTGGTGCTTTAAGATGAGATTCAGAATATTATGCCACACAAGATACAGATCATGGAGGCCGGGCGGGGATTTCGCAACAGCGTAGGCATTTGGATCGGTTGGTCGATTTCAGTTCTAGCGATGATTATTCGAGTGGACATGATAACTACTCACATGGTCATCATAGTCTTGAAGGCCATTTACAGGGGTTGAGTTTGACATCGGCCAATATTCTGGCACTGATTATTTTAGCACTGGTGAATATTCTACTAGCAGCACTGAATATCGAGGTTTTGGGTATTATCACCATGGAGCTGATATTGCACAACCCCTACCGCCATATTACTCTGATAGTGGATCCTCTGGCCAATCATCTCAGCCTAAGGATCTTACCCACAAACATATTATTATCCTTATGGAAACTATATGCCTGGTTTCTATACTTATCGCGGGGATGATGATAATGATGATTTTGTGTCTCCTCGCAATTCAATGTAGAAATGACTATATTAGCAGGTACTTATGAATTATTTTGTGCAATTTACTATATTATTCATGTATTTTGATATTTTTCTACCGACGACGCTTATATTTATGCTTTCACGTTATGTTTTGAGTGCTAGGTGATATGTTTTGAATATGTGATACATGAATTTTGAT
Organism: Agave tequilana; assembly: GCA_038442645.1. Lineage (NCBI taxonomy): Eukaryota > Viridiplantae > Streptophyta > Magnoliopsida > Asparagales > Asparagaceae > Agave > Agave tequilana. Next base: position 37,890 of record JAVJIF010013016.1, on the reverse strand, counting down.
GTCTACATTTTTTTTATGATTTGTCATGATTTTTTCATAATTTTTTTGGCGTTCTATGTAGCATTTTGCGCGTATCGTCCGAATCCGATCCGAGTCGCCGAGACCGATCCGTCTCGGTGCCGGCCGAGTCGGCGGCCTAGATCGAGACTTTGAACCATTGCTGGGAGGTGTGACGCTGAACACGAAGAGGAGAACAAACCACGTGGAGATGGCGCTGTCGGTGAGGCCTTGGGATTGTTCGCGATGTCGAGGATAGCTGTAACTGCGTGCTGGCATAGATCTGGCTCGCGGTCGAGCGTCGAAGGAAGTGACATGGGAGTTGAATCAGTTGAGTGAGAGGAGAAAGTGGCTGGCCTTGTTCTGTAGAGGCGAAGATGACTTCACGAGGAAGGAACACACGAAGGAGGTTGAGGCAGCCTTTGGCTGGGGCCGTTGCTGGTGTTGGTTGGGTTCAGCAACAAATGGAGAGGACTATGGGTTGGGTTCATTTGCATGACAAGAGAAGAAGTTGGGGATGAAGCACTGGTGGACACGTGGGAAGAAAAGGGGGGAGGAAAGAGATTGGCTGGGCTTTCTCTCTTTTGATTTGTAATTTCTATTCTTTTTTTTTTGTTTTGGTATTTTGTGGAGAAACAAAATGGATAAAATTGTAAATTGGTTGTGGGATGTGGGGAAAAGGATAAGATAACTAGGATAATGGTTTCACACCAAAAAATTCAATTTTGAAAAGGAGTTTCACACTCAATCTCATAATCAAATAGAAAATAGAAAATTCAACATTTTCATTAATCAAAATACTTCATTGTCTTTTCCAATACAATTTCATGCCTTTAAATAATAGGCTTACAACCTGATAACTTTCTCGATGTGGGACTAAAAGTGGTAATAAAACAAAAGACAACTAGACTCAATAAAATAAAAGTAATAAATAGTACAAACTCCATACAACTGGAATAAATCACACCGTGGTGCCGCATATATCATTGGATGCACGCATCAGGCTTGCTATGGTGGCACTTGTAAAATGAGATGTATCGGTCCTAGAAGTCTTTTCATAGCAAGGTTTTTCTTAGATACAATATGCACAAATATTTCTAAGAATGAGGGGAAGACAAAAGAAGAAAAGATTAAAATGACACAAACAATCTCAACCCTTTATTTTAATTTGTTCTTCAAGCCATAATCACACCCTTAAAAGCCTAAATTTGCTACACACGCGACATAGAGCTAAAACTAATGCTATATGGAGCTAAAGAATGATCTAACAATTCTTTGTAGATTGTCGTTTGCCAATAGGCCCAATACGACCCATGCCAAGAGAAAGCCATAGAGCATGCTCCAAAGATTGAAGGTACAAGGCATGCATAGGAGACCAGAGCAAGGAACTGTAAAAGTTTACCAAGATAAAAGGCATAAAGCATTGTATAATAGTGGTAGTACTAATTGGTAAAAAATAAATGAATCAAGTCCATAGAACCAAAATAATTAACAGAGTAGGAATATCTAGTTTGTCAACTGGTCAGGTTTATTATTTGGTGGCCATGTTGTTGGGAGTAAAGTGTGTTGGGAGTAAAGAGTCTATTGCCGGACAATGGGAAGGGTGCAATATGGAGTGTGGATGGTAGTTGTGAGGATTAGTTGGCTGTAGCTTTTATAGCTGAATCGAAAAGAATGTAACGAGCATGTTCAATGTTCTATATAACAGATCGAGGTTCAGGGTTCATGGCGGTTGGGGAATCCCATTGTGTGAGATAACAGATGTCAAGCAACATGTCAGACATTAACAAGTAACAAGCAACTTAGTGAATGAAGGATATATATATATATATATATATATATATATATATATATATATATATATATATATATATATATATATATATATATATATATATATATATATATATATATATATATATATATATATATATATTGACAAATTTAACGTAAATATAGTATCCTAATTGTCATCTATGTAATAAGTTATAAAACCTAAATGTAAATGGGTCAAGAAAGACACATTTGTATCATGCAACCAACCAAACAATACACAATAAGAATCTATGCGTAATTACATACTGTATTATAACTTACAAGAAATATACATAAAGAACAAATAAGGAAATAAATGAACAATCGCAACACATTTTAATTCATGTGCAAAACCATGGCGGGGATATGTTGGGGCAAAATGCTATATGTCAGATAAAATGTGACATGTTGGGGACATTGACTGAAAAATACTATAAGCTACATCTACCTCATCATGCGGTGCTGAATACTAAAAAAATTGACACACTTGCCAATATGTTACACTGGTTGAGGACATTTAAAACAATGGATACGTGCCAAGGTTTGTTCTTTTAACTAAAAAGTTTATGGTAGTTTCGGTAAATAAGCCTTTTGATAAAGGAAAATCTTTCATATTTATCTAGGATCTCGTTGTTTTTGGTAAGAAATCTTTCTAGCTAGATCCATTTTTAAGCTATAAGTTAGGAGTTAACTATATAAAAAAGCTTAGCCTTCTTCATGTAATCAATTAGATGAAAATGATGATTTATTGAAAATTGAGATTGAGATTTACTCAAGTTTTCTTCTATGTGATGAAGAGTTGTCACTTCATGGTTTGAAGCTATTCTTGGTGTGCGTGTGAAGCCACATTAAGATGTGAAGTTTTAACCTGACTTTTCTTTGCTGACACGCCTATGATCTCCATTACCTGTTCCTCTAACCACTCTTTCGCTTTTGCATTTTGGGGAAAGGTCCCTCACCACCACCAGCAGCGCGGTGGTGACACAAGAAGGGCAAGTAAGGTCAGTTCTTAAAGAGTATCGGTTTGCCATGTTTTGAAACAAAAAAACAGAATTAAGAACAAATGGTTAGCATAAAAAGAAGTGTGGTGTCCGCAAGGTTTTCGTGCTTCAAAGTAATTTTCTTTTGTCCTCAAGCAAGTCGAATTAGTCATTTTCTTTATTGATATGTCGAATTAGTCATTTCCTTTATCAAAAACACAGTTGGCAATGAGTATAGTTGAAGTAAGAAGTTGTCTTCCAATCTAGGCTTTTTTGCAGGGTCTGTAATGAGCCTTTCTGTTCGGGGGTCCAAAGTGTTCATTCATTCAATAGAACAATGACAACCTATTAAAACATGCATGCTGCTCCGAGTTCCATGGCCCCACAGGTTACTCTAGGAGCATGGGGACAAGTATTCTTATTGCTCAAGACTAGCTAACTTCTCTAGATCCCAAATTATAGGTATACTTAAGAAAAGAATGCATAGGTAAAACATCCTATGCTCAAGGGCTAGCTAACTGGCGCAGCTGGGCCATAGCAATGCCACAATATTATGAAATGATTTCTGTTAAGATGAGAAGATGGTACAACCTCAACTAAGGCTATGGTCCTCTATCAAGAGTAGAAAGAGTACATGTCCTAGTAGGGATAGGAGACTACAAAATCAGAAAAACCCTATCTTTATTTAATATTACAAAAATATATTATTCTACATGTTAAATTTGGACTCTAAAGGACTACATTTTTATTGATATTCAAGAGAATTACATAATATAAGTTATATAAATCCATGAGACTCTGTCTCATTATATAGATCATGTAAGACCAAATTTTATTCTAATTATAAATCCAAATACCTACTAGAACTCTAAATACTCCAAAAATTATTTCTATAATATAATAGACCTTTTATATCTAACATCCCCTTCAAACTCACGATGGTATGAACATCGAGAGTTTGCCCAATAAAAATTGAAAACCAAGTACTGAAACTACGAAGCTGCGAATTATTGATGTTGAACTTGTTTAATTGCTCGCGCAAATTACTCTAGACAAGTTGCCGAATTGCTAAAAGTGAGTTGCCGAATTACAAAACACCCAAGACAAGTTACCAAGTTGCGATGAACAAACTTCCGAAACAATAAAGCCAAATTCAAAAATCTTTCAGAAGTCCAAACATATCTTCCTCTTATCTGCAGAAGTTGCAAAATCAAGAGCCAAGTTAAACTGAAGAAAACCAAACTGACAAAGCATTGTTTCAAATATTGGTCCGTCTTGATATATTTTGGGTTTTGAGGTATCTAATAAGATATAAATCCTTTAATATTGGGTGATAGCAGGCCGGATATTCTCGATATGACTGATACTGAGGATGTTTATACTGCAAACCATTGCCAATACTGATATTGTTTTAAACCATGGTTCATAGTAGGGACATGTATCCAAATTTCTAATATAGGAGAAAGGCGTCTATATACTTCTATTTTTTTTTTCAATTTTCTTTTATTTATATCCCTCAACTTTCGTTCTATTTTGTCCCAAATTTTTATCCCTCTTTGCCCCCTTACACTTTTATTGTCCTAGATTGCAATTTTGAAACATGGAGCCCTTTTTCCTTAGGATACTGCTACTATCATGAGATGCTATTGTTAATTTCATCATCCCATTATTGACTTCGGGCCTGTTTGTTTCACCGCAAAACATTGCAAGTCATAAGTTTTAAAATGAGAATGAAAAATGTGAACTGTAGTAGGGAAAATATATTGTGTTTTACGGTGTTTGGTTGATAAAGTGAAAGTATAAATGAGAAAGTATATTGTATTTACGGTGTTTGGTTGGTAAAGTGAAAGTGTAAATGAAAAGTATATTGTGTTTACGGTATTTGGTTGGTAAAGTGAAAGTATAAATGAGAAAGTATATTGTATTTTACGGTATTTGGTTGGTAATGTAAAAGTGTAAGTGAAAAAGTTGACTACAAAATTAACTGTAACAGTGATATAAATATTATAAATACTATTAAATTAAAACTTCTATTGCAAATTAAATTGTATTAATAAATTTGAGATAAAGTATTAATAATCTTAATATTTTATTTATAACAATAATGTTAATAAAATATTAGTATAATTAGTAATATATTACTAAAATATTAACTAAATAAATAATATAAAATTTTAAGAAAATCTAAGGAACATTAATAAAATTTTAAGAATACTAATAAAACATAAATATTAAAAAATCTTAATAAAAATAATAAAATATAGTTATAATATTATAATATTAACAAATACTTGAAAACTTTTGTAATATTAAATTTTATTATAATATTATTGTAATGTCATAAAAATATAAAATTAACAAAGTAAATATAATTATAATTTAATAATAAAATATTATTATAATATTATTATAATGAATTATTATTACAATATTAACATAATAAAATATTAATATAATAATAAAGTATTATATAATATTAATAAATTAATTATTTATATTAAAAAATAAATAATTAAATATATAGTAATTTTATATTAAAGTATAATATTGTTATATTAATAAAATATTAACTCTAAATAAAATAATAAAAAAATGGTATAAGTATCAATAAAATAATAAAGTATTAAATAAAAATATTAAATAAAAATATTAAATTAAAATAGTAAAATATTAAATATTAAAATAATATTAAAAATAATAAAAAATTAAAGATTAAAATATAAAATAATTAAATAATTAAATAAGAGATTGAACACTATTATAAATATTAAATATTTAATAATATTAAATTATATATTAATTATCAAGTAACTGCTTTGAACTACAAGTGAGATTTACATGACCACAAAATTAACTGTAGCAACTGCAAGTGGGAAAATGTGAGTGTAAAAGTGAGATTTAATTGACCACAAATTTAACTGTAGCAACTATAAATGGAAAAATGAGAGTTGCATTTTGCAATTTGTTTTTTAGCGAAACAAACAGCGGAAAATGGAAAAGACTTATGATTTGCGACGTTTTGCGGCAAAACAAATAGGCCCTTCATGAGAATATATATGCTTTTTCACATTGATAACTGCTGTTGGGTTACTAAAATTTCTTTTCGTAGTGCTATTCTTTACATGCTACTTTGTCTCAAGGTTTTTCAACGATACTAGTTTATAATCAATAATGGTAAAGCCATAAAGGGATGGGATTGTGTTATTTAGAGGTCTCAGGTTTCGGACCAATCTATCACCTTTCTTCAAAGAACAAAAAAAGAAACTGAAAAAAAGAAAAATCCTAAGTACAAAAATTTGCAGAATTAGAAAATCACTGTGAAAATCTGCCCAAGTGCAAAGGGGTAAAGCATGGGCTAAGTTGAGACAGATAAAAAGTAGACTGAAGGCCGGGTATGAACACATTTTTCCGTTTAGTAAATTTCTTACTGTTATTTAATTCCAAACTTTTTTTAAAGATAAAAAGTTATTTTTGAATTCTCTACCTTTGAGCATGTTCTTTCACCTAATCTCTAGGTAATTGATACCTCATCCGAATTGATCCCCTTGCTCTTTGCACACAGGATTTCTCATACAAGCGAGGTGACTGGCTGGTTTTTGGCTCCGAGACTTGTGGACTACCCCCAGAAGCCTTGCTTGACTGCAGTAGGGAAGGAATGGGTGGTGGAACCATCCGAATCCCCATGGTTGATACTTATGTTCGCTGCCTGAATCTCTCTGTCAGTGTTGGCATTGCTTTATACGAAGCATCAAGACAACTGAACTATGAACAGATTCAAAGCCCAACGGAGGCGGAAGTTGAGAGCCAAAGACTTTTTATATCAGAGGATATATTTGGCTGAGCCTAAGGGTTTTTGTACCTTCTGTTTTTGTTGAGTAACAATTTTCCAAAATGTTTGAAGCTTTCTGTATGGTAACTAGCAGATGATGTATTGACTTCCCATTCATTTTTGCCGTGTTCTTCGTTTTTAGTTATTTATGGCTTGAGGTTGCTGATCTTTAACCCTAGGAGGCTGCCTGTGCAAGGAGAAAGGACTCAAGGATCAGTAATAACCTGGAAGGTTATGGCTTCATGTTTTTGTTTCGTCTGATTAATTGAGGTTTAAACGTTTCTACTTTTGTTGTTTAATATTTTTGATAGTGGTTAAATTGTCGTTGAAAAGGGGAAAAAAAATAGGCAGGATACGAAAGAGGGGAATAAGGATGTGCAAACTATTTTATTTTAGTAGTAATGGATTATGTGCGACGTAGGCTTACGGTGGTTTGATTATGTGCGAGGTAAACTTACAGATGCGCTAGTCTGACGAGTAGAGCGTATCAATTTAGTGAAGACATATTGCTTGATAGGAATGAGTGGAGAAAGCTGATACATATGCCTGATATGACTAATTCTCTTTTGGTTCATGTAGCCTACCCCAAATAGTTGGGACAAATTGCTTAGTTGTTGTTGTTTGTTGTCGTTTGGATTATGTATTAATAATAGCTTCAATAAATGTGACTTTTTCTATTATTATATCTGGATGGTCTTGCATGGAGGATTCTTTTTATGTGCTAGAGCCACATTTACTGTGACTGTAACTTGACTTTTGCTACTTTTTAAAAGTTATACGGTGCGAAAACCTAAAAAATTATAATATAGAAATTTAGAAAACATATTCGTAGAAAAATTAAAAAAAATCTTGAGAGCCAGTTAAAAGAAGATTGAAGGAGAACGAGCCACGACAAGATCACCACGCTTTCGTTGCGCCAAAATCTTCGTAGAAAGATCAGTACGTTTTATGTTCCGAGATCTCGACATGCATGTCCAGGGGTTGTCAGAAAAGCAACCTAACGAGTAAGTAAAATGAAGCCAAGTGGTGTGCTCAGGCAATACATGTGTACTAGAAAGTGCATCGTGTACTCAAATCATACAAACAGGCAATGAACAGTAATGTAAACAACAATTATGTAAATGGTATGCATGAGGGCAGGACTAAATCAGTAAGTAAGTAGTCAAGTGTCTAAGTACATTAACACAGTGGTACATTCAAGAATGGTAATTATAGAGTCAATACTAGATCAAGAATTAATAAGCCAAGAGATTAACACAGTAGCTCAGGTATAAGATATATCAGGTGGCATGCAGTATATTATAATTTAACAGTAGGAGATAGGAAGAACTTTACAAGTTTGCAGGTCAGGTATTATAGTAGTAACAATAGTAGTAGTAATAATAATAGTACTCGAAATCTGAATCAAAACTCAAATCATGAAATCCGAGTTAATATCCGAAACATGAAATCCGAATTAAAACCCGACGAAAGCTAAAGCGTACAAAACCAGTTGTACAAGCTCAGTTTACAGCATCACGAGATTAGTACGTCAAGAGGATAAATCAAAACAAGGTAACCCTCATATATATACTATATACCTCATGTCACTAGATCCCAAGTGTATGAAATTCGATAAAATATTGACAAATTATTATATTAGTATTTATTATTTTTTATTCGTCCAACTCTTATATTTAGGTTTGTGACTCGGCGCCTCAGCACACATACATCCTTATATGAATAAGACGAGTTTTTATTGGAACTTGATGGAGATTTGTAACACTTCGTTCCCAGAATACGTACCTAGATACATGTTCTGATTTTTCGATCGTATTTTATGATTTTTCTCCATATTTATTTTTATTTTGTGATTATTTATATTAGGTATCGGATCCAGATTTTCAGACTTAGAGTCAGCCCTAGTCTAAACCGGGGACTCGATCCCAGTGTACTTCTCGATTTGATCTTTCTGGTAGTCAAGTTTAACCAATTTCAGCTACAAATACTATTTTTCAATATTCTAGATTTTTCATGATTTTCTGAAATTTTTCTGAATTAAATTGTAAAATTTTCAAAATCAATATCTACTTGTGTCACCGATCGATTCTCGAATTTTTAATTTCCAAATAAAATTGAATTTCTAAAAACTACTTTTACATTGTTTTATTTTCTATCTTAATGTTTTGAGATTTTTCTGAATTAATCAAAAATTCGACCGATTTGGCGTCGATTAGTGTCACTGATTGATTCCAAGATTTTTAATTTGAAAATGTGATTGAATTAATTAGATCTGATTTCGCCATACAACTCATTATAATATTTACTATTTTAGAGAATTATTGGGGACATTTTCGGATTATTTTATTTTTTGAGTATTTTCGGTATTTTCTCTGTATTTTCCCTAGACCGAATTTAATCAGATATTTCCCTTTTTCCTTTTCTTTCTTTTTCCTTTTATTTTCTCTCTCCATTTTTCCTTCTTATTCTTTTTCTTTTCTTTTCCTTTTTTGTTTCTTTTTTTTCTTTTTGCTCCTCCACACAAATCTTCCCCAAAATATCCCATTCCACTCATTCTCTCTCCTCTCTAAATGCCAACCTCCCCCAAACGCGGACCTCAGCAGACTTGGATGCGGGTCTCATTTTATTGGGACATGGATCTCATTTTAACCCCCCTCTCTCTCTCACACACACACCTCTCCCTCACTTATATTTTCTCTCCTCTTACTTATATCCCTTCTTCTTCTTTCTTTAACCCAACCGACCATTGCCAGACCCGCCAGCCCCGGCGAGCCGCCAATAATTTCTCTAACCTCCAGCCACACTCCTCCGGCCTACAGTCTCTGACGACTATCACCCTCACCACTACCACCTTCGCTCTCTCTTTTCTTCACCACTACCACCTTCACACCATCACCATCTCCTACATCACCAGCACTACCATGTCCCCTGTCACCTCCGCAACCCCTCTCATCCGGTGAACTCCTCAGTTCTAATCCCTCCGTGGCATCTGAAACCTCACTCTGATTACCACCTTCTTCCACCACCAACGTCAATAACTACACCATTAACCCATACCACTTCCTCCTCCTTTTCACCAGCCTCCTCTATCCTCTAGCCACGCCGTCGGCGGCCCCCCGGCGTGTCCCTTCTGGTCGACAGTCAAGGCCAGTCCCTGGCCCCTCTTTCCACCATATTCTCTTCTTTCTCTTTCCTTCTTTCTCTCTACCTCTCTTACTCCCTCTCTTTTCTTTGATTTCTCTCTCTCCCCATGCCCCTCTCTCACTCTCTCACTCGCGTTCACTCTCATCCCCACATCCGAGCTCCCACCTTCGCATCCAAGCCTTCACCTTCGCGTTCTCTCTCTCTCTCTCTCGCATTTTCATCCCCTCCCTCATATTCTCTCTCTTCTTTTTATCATATTTTAATATATATATTTAATCACGTACACGAGTTAAGTATTTGGAGTTCCGAAGATCGAGGATTTCACGGTGTTTTTCATTGATTTAGGCGAGTGTTTTCTCGCTTTATGTGTTACCCCGCTTCGACGGGTGTATTTGCATTTTGGGATTGTATTTATATTTTCTTGGACTGTGTATTTATATCTCTGTGAATTGATTTATTTGTATCTGTATGATGAATGCGTAGTTTAATACTTGTACATGTATATTGTCTGTGATATTGCTCTATTATTATTTTATTATCATGCGTGGCACCTTTCGTGGTCGTTAGTCCTCGGACTTAAATCCCCTAGGTTTTCTAGCTTCGTCAGGAGCCTAACTAAGCTGTGTGACTGTGTAATTAGCTTATTGGATACCTCGCTAGGTACGACTTAGTACGCTCTCGCTTTGCTCAGTTTTCTGATTTAAACCCCTTGGATTTTATTAGTTATACCGTGTAGATGCGAGACGAGCTTAATTGCGGACCCTCGTCAGGCACGGTTTAACTATATCCCTGCTTTACTTAGCCTCCAGGCTTAACCGCTCTGCGGTTCTTTTACTTGTTATCTACTTATATGTGCGTGCTTAATACTAACTGTAACCCCTCTATCCTTGATGTACATATCGCAATGTTAGTGCTCGATACGACGTACAAAGTTGATTTGACCTTTCTGCTAGTCAGATTGTGCAAGTTTCAGTTTCTGATATTATTTTCCAATATTTTAGATTTTTCAGAATTTTTTAGAAATTTTCAGGATTATTTTGGAAAATCTCCGTAGTCGGTGTCGACCGATACCGGTAATTGACTCTACTATTTTTAATTCATAAATAGAGTTGAATTTTAGAATCTGCTTTCATATTTTGTCTTAAAATCATATTTTCTACGTTAGGGTATTTTGAAGATTTTTCTAAATTTATGAAAAATCGGGCTAAACAGGTGTCGCCCGGTGTCGGTGATACATTTCAGAATTTTAATTTGCAAACCGCATTGAATTTCTTCAAACCATTTTCATATTATTTTTTAGGAAAATATTCTCTATTTTACAGAATTTTTGGGGATTGTTCAGAACTAGTCAAGTTTTAACCCATTAAAATAATATTAATTAATTAATCTTTAATTTATTTCTTTCTCCCTTCTCTTTCTTTTTCTACAGACTTCCTCCCCCATCGACTTACCCACCGCCTTCCACGGCCTTCTCTCTCTATCTCTCTCTTTCCTCTTAAAATCTCTACCTTTTCTCTAATTCTCACTCTTCCCTCTCAAACTCTCTCTCTTTCACTCTCTTTCTCTTTCTTTCTCTCTTTCTCTCCCCTCTCACTCTCTCTCTGTTTTTCTTTCCAGCAAGGAGGTAGATCGCTGGTGGCCTTACCGCCGGCAAGCTGACGTGCCCCGGTGGCCGGCGCACCACCGGGCACCACACCCCCATTCCTCTCTTCTTCTTTTCCTTCTCTTCTTCTTCTTCTTCTTCTTTTTCTTCTTCTCCTTCTTTTCCTGTTCTTCTTCTTCCTCCTCCTCCTCCTCCTCCTCCTTTTCTTTTTCTTCTTCTTCTTCTTCTCTCTCTCTCCCCTCCATCACTTTCCCTCTCCCCCTCTCATTTTCTGGGCGTCGCCGCCGGCGGGCTGGGTTGGCTGTCACAAGCCCCTGCCTCCCCCTTTCTCTCTAGTTCGCTTTCTCTCTCTAATGGGTTTAACCCATTAACTCTATTGGGTTAGTTTGAAGCCCGTTAACCCATTAACCCATATTCATATAAGTCAATTGGGTTTGGGTTTGGATCTAAACCCGACCCAATAAGAAACCAGTACCCGCATCCAAATGAAATAAAGTGTTCGGGCGATATCTGGAGTATCCAGTATCCGAATTGGACGATCCTGGAACCGTTGCGATCGTGGAAAAGGGAGCTACCTTCCATGGCCAATTTGTGAGTGTTTTTCTTTTATAATTATATTTGATTGTGATTAATGAAATTAGTTGACTTAATAAATCTTGATTATCGATAAATCATTATAATTATTGTTTAATAAAATGTAATTGTTGGTAAATCCCTGTAATAATAGATAAACATAATCATACTTTATTTTATTACCTGATTTATTATAGAATGTAGAGATAGATATGGTTGATCGTTACCTGGATTACGCCTGACACTATTGTTCACATACTGTGGAATCATTTTACAAGAAATTACAGTCAATTGCATATTCATAAACACCTGTTACACAGAGACTTTGTTAGAATAAATATTAGTGTTCATACACTCGTTATCCTATCACACGGGACAGTGTTATCTCATGTACATGTATCACTGTTACACAGATACTATTATAACAGTATTATTTCTTATTCATGTCACACAGATACATAGATACAACAATTCACTGGATACCGTCATTTTATATATTGGTATCATCGTTACATGGATGTTCGGTACATAGTTATATCATGTTTACACATCACTGTGACATATATTCACCGGTATACATGCATTGCTTGTTTCTATATTCTTGTCATATGAATCATCGTTCATATTATATGTATTATTGTTGCATGTGAATTCCTGCATTCCCGTTACATGATTACTTCCCGTTACTGATCTTGATATTCCCGTTATTGGACATGTGAGCTGTTGATATGCGATGTGTGGAACTAAGTGCCACGTGGATCTAAGCCACGAGGCCACCTCTAAAATCCTACATCTATTGTTTCCCGTTTCTCGTTATCTTATTTCTTGTCATCAACAACGCTCATGTCCTGTTATCGTGTTACATGTACCATGAATGGAACTTTGTTCTAGATATATCATGTAGTTAAAGATAATAAATATAACTTAGGGATGGGGTAGACTTGACGGTTGACTAGGTCTTATCGGGTGGATGTCTGAATTCATTATTAGTCCCACTGCAAGGGACGTGGTAGCGCTGGCTACCGTTTGTATTATATATAACTCATTGAGCTTCTTGTTTCTTACTCCTGCCCTAGCGGGTAGCCCTGGTCTCAGCAGCCAGGGGTTCGTTTAAGGCCGTTGTCCCGGGTATACACGGGATACACTCACCCGACTAGAGCTTCTCGACCATTGGGTTTCCAATTAACATAATAAAATAGTTTAAACAATAGTGATGATAGCAACACTTGTTATTTGGTCACTCTCTCGTTTGGATAATGATACCCGTATGCCATGTCCGGATGAGTTCGATTGGAGTGCAGACTCCAGTATGAACTGCTAGTGGTATGGGACACTGGAAGAGATTGATTAAAATATAAGATGGTACTGATTGTTATTATTGTAAAAATAACCTGACTAGATAATACATGTATATTCCTGTGCACTATTACCTATTACTATTCCTGATATTTTCTAAGCTATTGTGTCACTTGTATCACATGTTTCACTTCCTGATACTTATTACATTTCATGCGGTGACACACACTATTCATGTACACATATATCCTGCATTGCATGTCTTTTATTCCTGTATATTATATAGACACTATTACCGTATAATCACATTGCTATAGAATGGTTGCATACTTTCTACATGTTCATATTCATCACGTCACCTTAAGCTACTGTTATTATTAGATTAAGCATGAAATATAAAGTAATTAACCTCGCTACATGTTACTTATGCACATTGATATAACTAAGAACACTTAATACTATATCGACACTTGTGTATTACCCCGATCGTTATTCTTATTATACTGTATCACTGGTGTTTAAACATGTCTTATATATTATTATCGTGATTGTATTATTATACTCTATATTATTACTTCCTTTATTTTACCACTCACTAGGTCACTTTCTGATGACCCTGGGTTTGAGTGCCCAGGTTGGAGATCCGAGATATCATATTGTCAGATATTTCATTGGATTCATATAGGAGACTCGTTATTGAGACTATTCATAGGTATCTTTGTGAATTATTTTTGTTATCTTATTTATCACTATTTTCATATCTGTTATGATCACTGACCTCTTTCTGTAGGTATTCGTGTACTTATTTATGCTGGACTTATTGTGGATCATATATATATTCCCTGTATTGTGGCTTAGCGTATATACGTGAGAGTTTTTGCGCTCTGCGTATATACGTCGCCGTAGCGTCTCCGTATCCATGGGATCAGGGCGTTACACTAACATTTCTTCGGGTACCTACTTAGCCTCCGGGCTTAACCGCTTGGCGGTTCTCTTGCTTCTTATTTATATATGCATGTGTGTTGTTTAGTTCTAACATCTCCTGCAGGTACTTACTCAGCCTCCAGGATTAACCGCTCTGCGGTTTAATACTACAGCCTTCAGGTTTAATCTCTCTAAGATTTATTAAAGTCTTATAGACTTTTTATATGCTACATCTGGTAGGCAAACTTAGCGTCAGCACTTTATTACTAACTCCATTCGAGCGTAGTTACTCCCTGAGCGCGGCTTCACCGTATGGTAGTATAGAGATCATACACTCGCTTTGTCGTGTGTGTTTAACTGCGACGAGGTATTCACGCTGAGCGAGATGCGTTTAGTACTTTAAGTTAGCTTCACTCTAGCTCCGCTCAGCTCTGCTTGGATGTTTGCTAGCTTGCTTACTCGTTTGCCTACTTGATGGTTTAGTAAATTCTTTTATTGATAGCTGTGAAGAGTTTGAAATCTTTACTTATACTGTTTTCTAAAGAACTGCATTATTTTTCGGTATTTGCACCGATATTTCTATATCGGTACTATTTTAACATATCTTGTTATTCGATAGTTAACATCTGTTTTGTTAATCCCTTGACATGCTTTCACTTGACATGCTAACACTTATCATGTTGATCACTTGACACCTAGCACCTGCCTGTTATTACCGGTATGTTATCACCTGACTTCTGCCATGCTAATACTTGACTTATGATTATCACATTACGGGAATATGATAATTGATATCCTAAAACATTTTAATACTCATGTACCTGACATGCTCTTGCTCGTTTCTGTATTCTGATAATCATCATAATCAGTAATGAAAAGACAACTTACATCAGATCGGGAGAAACTGATGACTACAATTTGTGATTGCATTTATAGTGGTATAAGATATTGTGCTACTATTATAACTCATTCTCAGGGCATATAAATAAGACCCTTTCCCTCCAAAATGCTTCGCAGCATGTTCCGACCCAGCTCCGGAACACACTTGGCCGTGGTCCTGGGTATGTATGAGACCCATTGTAAACATAATTCGTTGATTTTCTAATCAAATTCCAATAACATTTCGTCTAGCTCGTATATGGATATATGTGTGAAGGCCAAGACACATACCAAGACATACGAGTCAGATGAGAAATATAATAAATAATAAAATGCATATTGATAGTTTGCCGTGTTATTTTGAAACTCAGGTTATATGAATTCATGTTACGGTGACATGAGATATGGGGTGTATATATGAGAGTTTTCTTATTTGGATTATTCCTTCAACATACTAGTCTCATAAAGCCGTAAACTAAGCTTGTATGATTGGTTATACTCGTATTCGACTTCATTTGGTTTTATTGGTTTTATCATTTTTATGATGTTTTCTTAGTTTAGGAGACAACTAGGGTTGTATGAGTTCAGACTATGGTGACGTGAGGTATAGGGTATATATATGATAGTTTTCTTGTTTGAATTATTCCTTCGATGTACTAATCTCACATATCTGTAATTTGGGCTTATACAACTAGTTTTACTACATTTACTTTACTTGATGCCTCATTGTCTGCTCATGTGTGTCTGTGCTCATGACACTGTTTTCAATACATGCTTTTCAATTTAGATTTATTAATACACGTGTGCTTGTTTATGCACGCCACTTAGCACTCATCATACAACTCGATGGGCAGCTTTCTGACTCCCCTAGACCTACTATCCAAACTTGGAGTTGGACTGACATAGATCATTCTGCTGAGGACTAAGCTTATCTGCGAAGCAGGCCGACCTGTTATAGCTCCAGTCTCTTTGAGTCCTCCTGTTTGGCTTACGACATCCCCTTGCAGCTCGTGAGCAATCTTTTGTACTGTTCATACTGTATATCTTACTTTTATGTCATCCAGGTGATGTAATATGTCTGCAATAATATAGCACATCTCTGCTATAACTCTGTATTTGTAATTTTTTGTTGAAATATATAACACCGCGTACTTTCATAGACTGAATCTTTCCTGTATTGATGCTTAGCGTATATACTTGAGGGTATTTCTGTCCTGCATATATACGTCGCAGTAACGTCTCCATACTCGCAAGATCCAGGTATTACAGGATAGTATCCGAGCCTAAGCTCTCACCTCCTTAGTACAACCAATCGGCAAATTAATGGAAAAGGAATTTACAACTGGAATGCACGAGTCATGGTTATACAATCCAACTGCAAAAATATAAAGTTATATATTCCCTCTTGATCATCCTTTCTATTGATTTCTGAATCTCTTCCATCTAATGACTTTCTAGTTCCCATCATCTTTCCACCAACTTAAGATATTAGTAGACAGGTAAAGTAGCGGTAGGACAAATGTGGTTTACTTTCGCCATGTTCTGGCATTTTTTTTATTCCAGTACATTGTATTATTTTATATCAGATAGCTTTTCGGCTCCGTATTCTATTCTTATATATATGGATGCACCACGGGGATTAGTATAGAAAGTGGGTTAAACATCATTAATATAATCAGACAGATTGTGCCACTACACGAGGAGTGTTAGTATGAAATTAATTTCTAGAATCAAAACTTCTGCCAGACAGAGTTAGGTTATTTTCTATTTATATTATTCCAGAAGCGATCACAATCTCTTCTATCAACTTCATGGAGCCTGGATATTCTCAGAGTTGTATGCAGTTAGGTTATTATCTAGAAGATAGTATTTAGGACTCGTTACAGTTATTCTAAATTCTTGATTATGCTTTTTAGAGTATTCAACGTCTATCATTCAGAACACGTTATTATCAGTTTTTCTTTTATTTATTTTCATTCAGTTTTATCAGGTTTTCTTTATCTATGATATGCTAATCTACTTATAAAGTGACAGAGAACAGGCAGAATATCTAGTAATCTTATTATAGACTCTTCGTCAGGAACAACTTCACGCCCAACAAAATAACTATGGGTTCTGAATGGAAATTATCGTATTTTTAGGTCAGGTCATTTCAAAAGAAGTAATCTCTGTTGATTCTAGAAGAATTCAGATAGTGAAAATTTGACCAGTTCTGAAGATAGATCATTTCATATTATTCAGAGTGTTTCAGTCTGCTGAAGTTCTAGTGGTATTCTTTTATTAACAGATTCAGGTAAGTATTCATAATGGTACCATCTGAAACTTTATGTGGCAGAAAGTGCATAAGAAGTCTAGGTCTCGAGATTATTGTTCAGTCAGTTGTTATCATTATCCTCAGTTATTCATATCTTAATTGGTATAATCCTCGTCCCTATCGTTTTTTGTGTTTATCTTCCCCTTATCGAAATTTCGAGGATGAAAGTTTTGTAAGGTGGATAAAATGTAACACCCCATTCTCAGAATGCATACCAAGATACGTGTTCGGATTTTTTGATCATATTTTTCAAATTTTCTCCGTATTTATTTTTATTTGATTATTATATTATCATTTGATATCAGACTCAGTGTTAGTCCTAATTTGAATCAGGGACTCAATCCAGTTTGTTGGCCCAAAGGCCCATCACTCTAGTTTTGATGATGATCAACTCATGTAGTTATTGTACTAATGATCTTGTGTTTAATTAGTGACAGATTTGTTATCAAGATCTTAGTAGGTGTGGAGCTTCAACAAAGGATTTAAAGTCAAGTTTTGGAGCTAGCACCGTTTGATCCATAGAGCTAGTGATCGAGTTATGGATCGTGTTTGGACCAAGTCAAGAAGATGAGAAGGCTTCAAGTGAAGACTTCAAGAAGATGAAGACTTGTGTCTAGGTATAAGATTTTTGTTTTTAGTTAAAATGTAAAGGATAGAGTAGTTGGTGGATTGCTCAAGTATATATATCACACACACACTCTTGATTTAGTTGTCTTTTCATAAAAGAATTTTCAGATTTAGAAAAGATTTTCATTTTGGAAAAATACTTTTTGGTTTTTGGAATTTCTTATATGCATGTCTTTTATCCAAAAACATATTTAGAGCTTAATGTCAAAAACTTAGATATTTCATCTTATTTGTGTAGTGGATCATATCCATACATACTATGCTTTAATGTGTTCAAGATATCTAGTTTTTGTATCATGAAGAAATTTGGAAAACAAGTTTTAAAAAAATACAAGTTTTCAATTGAGCCAATATTTCCATATTACAAAATAGTCCAATCTTTTATAACATGCCTTGATTTTGTGCAAGCATGTTTGTTTATCAAAGTATATTGGTAAAACTATTTTTGTAGATTTTTCAGTATTTTATGGGATTTTATTTGAACCAAAAAGACCATGTTTTAAATCCCTAAGTTTTCTGATCTGGCTGTAGCCGGTCGACCGCCCCGGTCGACCGACGTGCACAGACGTGCACGCCAGTTCTGCAGGATGGCCGGCCGACCGACCCGATCGACCGTCCAGAGAGCTCTGCTCTCTGGAAAGGCCCGGACGGCCGGGCGGCCGACCGGACAGAGAGATTGCTCTCTGTATCCTGGCTAGGTCAACCGCCCGGTCGACCGATGGCTCAAACAGTCTGAAATATGACCATTGGCCGGCCGACCGGACGGTCGACCGTTAGGCCTGACAGACCCCAACGGCTAGTTTTTCTTAGCCTATAAATTTGGAGGTTTGGGCATTGTTTTTCAACAAGATTTTAGGAGAGCTTTGCGCCAGTTTTTCTTATCCTTTTAAAAGAGTTTTCTCCACATATTTGTGAGCAAATATTTCCTATCTGAAGGGAAGATTTTATCAAGAGTGTTAAAAGTGATTCTTTGAGATTTCCTCCACAATTTCCACCCATGTTTTCTCACACACCAACTTGAGCTATCCATTGTTATATCTACCTATAGGGTTTTGTTGTGAGAGGATTTTAGGTGATCAAGAGTTGTGATCATCAAAGTTCTACTTTGTTCCTTGAGAAGGCGAACGGTTGTGTTAGCAATGTTTCGAGTCCTAGTGTGGACTCGGTTGTTTCGGGTTCGGGTGCGAACTCTTATTTGAGGTGCGGCGTCGGCGAGCCGGTGGGCTTGCGTGTGTACGGGACTAGGGAGTCTGAGGGATTGTAGGTGTTGCGGCACCAAGGAGTGATCCATTGGGATCAAGCATAGTGGAAATCCTTCGTGTGTCGAAGGCGGGGATGTAGAGCAAGTGTGCTCGAACCTCGAAACAAATCCCTTGTGTTTGCGATTGCTCACTCTCTCTATCTCCTTTATATCTTGCATACTCTCATTGTCTATTTTTATATGCTTGATATATTCATTTGTGCTCATATTGTTATATACTTGCGTGAGATTGTTTGCTAACACTTGTATTCAACCAAGAGAGCCAACGCGGCACCTCAACCCATTCAAGGGGAATCTAGAGGAGTTTGTCCAGAGCCCTTCACAGGAATTCGGCAACACTCTTGTATTATACGTGGTGTTTAGTGTAAGAGTTTAGTTTAGGTCATAATAGTTTATACTTCCGCATTATTTGGCATTAAGTGACCATTAGATTAGCCATCACGTATTCTGTTGGCCCAAGGTTACAATCACCCTTGTTTAGTGTATTTTGATGATTACAAAACATATTAATTATTTGTACTAATACATTTGTTGTTTAAGTGTGTTTTCAGATTTCTATTCATACTAGAAGTCTTCTCTCACAAATACAAGGTTTTGGACTCAAGTCAACTCAAATTGGGCTCAAGATGCAAATTGAAGATCAAGTGAAGATAGCCCATCTTGAAGCATTGCTTTGAAGTCTTTTAGAAGTTTGTAAGTTTAGAATGTTAAAGTTTGAATATAGGAAATTTGGCTCTAGGATTTGCACACACACTTGTTTCATGTATTTCCTATGTTTTGAAAATGGTTATTTCTAAGTTTTATGCCTTAGTTTATATATACATGTACCAAAGCTTTATATCCTGAAAAACTTGTTTAAAACATGTGTATAAACTATTTTCTGCATAATACTTAGCTATTGGTATTATTAAAATATTTTTACAAAAATTCCATCTTCAAAACAGCCCAGTTTTTCAGTTTCAGGCAACATCGGTCGACCGGCCCGGTCGACCGGCGATGTGTCTGGACATGCACTGTTTGTGCATGTCCGTCGGTCGACCGGACCGGTCGACCGACGGAGAGCAGATTGCTCTCGGGATATTTCGGTCGACCGGACCGGTCGACCGGAAGAAGGAAACTGTGTTTCCTCCTTTTTGGTCGGTCGACCGGACCGGTCGACCGAGAGCCAACGGCTCTTTCCAGCAGGGCTGGCGGTCGACCGGACCGGTCGACCGCCAAGCCTGCAACAAGGCAACGGCTCTTTCCTCTTTGGGCAGTTCTGAAAAATCTGTTTCTTTTTCAGCTTTAACAGATTTTTGGAGATTTGTTGGGGAGCTTTTTCAGAGAAAATAAGACAAAAAGAAATTGTTTTTAACCTATTTTTAAGCCTATAAATAGAGGAGAAGTCTCTCTTGCATATCACTTAGAAAAATCCTCAAGTTTGCATTGTTTTTAAAAGAGAAAAGAAAAGAGTTTAGAGCTTTCATTTCAATTCTTTTGAGCTAGTTTTTCAGTTGTGTTTGATTGCTAATATCACTCTACAACTGAAGTTTTTCTCACCACACTTCATAGAGCCAAAAATCCTATACTCATTCTATAGTGAAGTTGTAATTGAAGTGAGAGTGTTTGTAAAAGAGTTTGAGAAAGAGTGTAGTGATCTTGTTGTGATCACTTTTGTTCTTGTATTCCTTTCCTTGTGGAGCAACCTCTTCGGTAGAGGTCCTTTGTACTTGGTGGAGCTCGGTGCTCGGTCTTCGGTAGACCAAATTGTAAAGGCATCCTCGGTGGATGGTGGAAACCCTTCACGGAGGTGAAGGCGGGGACTAGAGCAAGTGTGCTCGAACCTCGAAACAAATCATCTTGTTTGCGATTGCCTTTGCGTTATTCTTGCTTTCAATTTCTCTTGCCTTATATTATCTTGAATTATTTGCTTGAGAACTAACCTTTACTTGTGCAATTTTGTCTTGTTCACTTTACTTGCTATATTGCTTGTGTGTATTTCATCATAGCATTTCATCCTTTACTTGTTCGATCATATCTCATACAACACGGTTGCATTGCGCACCTCTAACCCATATCTAGGGGAATTGGGAGGAAGGAGTTCAGAACCTCGCAAGGGGTATTCGGCTCTTAGTCGTGTTTTGAGAGATCGTTGCATCACTCATTTAATTAAAGTTTAAAAAGATCATTAGATTAGCATTCACACCTATTCACCCCCCTCTAGGTGTTTTTCATATTCACCCCCCTCTAGGTGATTTACAATTGGTATCAGAACCAAGTGCTCTGATTTTAGGTCTTACAACCTAGAGTAAAAGATCCTCATTTTTAGGCTAATCACAATTTTGTACACCCACCATGGACTTCATGTCACCACCCATGTTTGACATTCTTAACATCCATATATGGAAGGTGAAGATGTCCTTGTACCTCAAACCCTTAGGTATTCATGTTTATCTTGCCACAACTTATAATGCATATTGTTTAAATGGTAAGAATATTGAGGCTAATGCAAAAGCCCTACATGCTTTAAGATCTACCCTAAATGATGATTATTTATCTAGGATTGCTAATCTTGATTTGGCTTTTGTAGTTTGGAACACCCTCATCTCCCTTGGCGAAAAGGAACAATACTATGCGGGGAGCGATTCGGATGATGGAAGCGACACCTCCAACAAGTGCTATATGGTCCAAGGGGATAACCCCCTTGAGTTAGCTACCGAATCCGAGGTAGATAAAAATGACATGTCATATGATGAGCTTAGCACTTTTTGTCAACTCCTTGAAAAATATGACATGCTTAAGAAAGATAATTAGAATTTGAAAAGGAAATTTGATTGCATGCTTAATGAAAAAGATTCATTAGAAAATAAGGTTGCATGCATTGAAAAAGAAAATAAAGATTTGAAAAATGAGAATGTTTCCTTGTATTCGAAATTGAATGATTTATGTGAAGGAAATACTAGTTGAAAAAATGAAATTATTTTGGTGGAAAAATAAAAGGAAATTGTTTTGCAAGAAAATAACTCTTTAAAAAGAAATTTTGTTGAAAAAGAAAAAGAAAATATTTTTCAAAAGAAAAAGAAAAATGATTCTTTATCTCACCATGCTTTACATGCCACCACTAGTGCGATTAATGTTTTGAAAAATAAAATTAATAGTTTGAGCTCTACTTTGAGCACATGTGCATTTAACCATTCTAAATTGGAGTCTTTGTTTTCAAAGAAACAAGCTTCAAATTTTCATGCACCTCATCATGCATATGCTTATGTTGTACGCCACGATCATACACATACACATAAGCATCCTAAGGTGTACAAATGTACACATTGTGGTCGCAAAGGCCATTTAGCAAAATTTTGTTATGACAAGTTGCATCATTTTAATTTTGCTAATAATAAAAATTTTTTGGTTCCTTACAAGACTAACCCCAAAGGACCCAAAAAAATATTGAAGGTACACCTAGAGGGGGGTGAATAGGTGTAAGTGCTAATCTAGAACCTAAATATGAAACTATGTGCGCTAAATGCGGAAGCTAATGCAAATTTTGCACAAACTTAATACAACACAACAAGTGTAGCCGAATTCCCCGTGAAGGGCTCTGGACTAACTCCTCTTGATTCCCCTTGAATGGGTTGAGGTGCTATGTGAAGCTCTTGTTGGTTAAGTATAAGTTAGGCACACACAATCAAGCCAAGCAAATACAAGATATAGCAATATGAATTATGCAAGGCACAACAAGCAAATAGATATGATATGGCAATATGAATAATGCTCAACACAAGCAAATATGGTAAGATGATATGAATGATGCTTAGCACAAATAAATGAGAGAGAGAGAGTTGAGAGAAATTGGATCAAACGCAAACACAATGATATGTTTCGAGGTTCGAGCCCCTAGCTCTACATCCCCGCCTACGCCACCGTGTAGGATTTCCATTCCACTATAGGAGTACCGAACTCCTCTCTCAACCTTACAAAGCCACCGAGGCTATACAACCACAATCCACCTCTATCGAAGAGGGATAAGGCCCGTAGCCAATACAAACACAATCACCTCTACCAAAGAGGGATCCAAACCAATACCACTCCGATCAACCTCTACCAAAGAGGGATACAACAAATAAGGAGGGTTTACAACAAGTGGTTCCAAGACCACAAACAATCTCTCTTTTCTTTCTCTTTTCTTTTCTCTTTTCTTTTTCCACAAAAACAAAATCCTAAATAGATTAGGATAGATGATAGGCTCAAGTGTGGAATCAAAGTGTTTTTGGAAACAAGCAACAAAGAAAAACTACTTGGAAAATCTCTTGTATATGATAGAAATAAAAGATCAAATTAAAATCCCAAAACCTAGTTTTCTTTGATTTTTCAAAAACCCAAAACAATAAAGATTAAATCTTTTTAGCACAAAAACTATTTTGAAAACTTGTTTAAACACTAGAGAAACACTGAAATTTTTCTTCTTGAAAACCTTGGCAAAAAACCCAAAAGAATAGGGTTTATATAGGCCCAATTCAAAACTAGCCGTTAGAGCTGAGCTGGCAGCTCTGACAGGCAGCGGTCGACCGGCCCGGTCGACCGCCAACGGTCAGAATATGACCGTTGGACAACTGCGGTCGACCGGCCCGGTCGACCCAAACAAACAGAGAGCTCTGCTCTCTACGCGGTCGACCGTTCCGGTCGACCGTCCCAGTGACTCCAAACGTGCACAGATTTGTGCACGTCCGGTCGACCGGCCCGGTCGACCGGACTTCAGCCAAGTCGACTAACAACCTGGCTTAGTCGACTGGTTGAGTCCTGGACCTGAAAACTGGGTTAAAAATGTTTTATAAAAATCTTTTAATACTTCTAAAAATCACCAAAAGTATTTTTATCATATTATATCAAAAATTAAACAAGTGATAAAAATTTCAAGACATGTATCAACATATTCAATTCATTTTCGAGTCTTGCAAATTTTATCAAAAACAAAACTTGTATTTTACCAAACTTGATTTTTCAATACATGAATAAGATAGTCAAAATAAGTTTGTCTAGCAAGTTTAAAACATGTATGTATATTTAGAACATATCTAATATACATAGGAATAAAGTAAACTTGTTTTGATCTATTATCCATGAAAACTCATATCGGTTAAACTAAAAACCGAAAAACCAATATCCAAACATAAAACATGTGTGTGTTTTGTGCACTTGAGTATATCAACTATACTAAGCTTTACAAATGGATCTAAAACACACTATCTAAACTATGGATACCTAAGTCTTCTTGATGATCTTCATCTTCAAGTAGACTTGCTCCAAAACTCCATCCATGGGCTAGGCAATGTGTGATCTTGAAGCTTTGGCCCTGGAATCAACATGAAAAGCTTCTAAACACCTTATTGAAGCTAATCATCAACTAATATCTTGGTTAATGATCTGAAACTAAACAACACAAGATTATTAGTAAACATAACTACATGAGTTAATCATCATCAAAACTAGAGTGGAAGGCCTTTGGGCCAACAATCTCCCCCTTTTTGATGATGACAAAACTCATGGAGTTATATATGCATGGATTAAAGTTAAGCTTCAAAGAAGCTCCCCCTTAACTCATGCATAAACAAAAATAATAATATATGCAATGAATGTACATAAACATGTATGCATCAAAATGCATAAAACATATTCTAGAAGCTCTAGTTTTACCAATTAAATTAATAAAGCATTAACATAAAAACACTAGATGCTCTAGATTCCAATAAAACACCAATAAAACATAATATATGCAAAAACATAAGTATGCATATATAAAAACACTAGATTATTCTCCCCCTTTTTGTCAATCATCAACAAAGGGGTAAACAATCAAAACAATAATGAGGGGTAAAAATCTTTCTCCCCCTTTTTGTCAATCAAAACAATAAAACAATGTTCTCCCCCTTTTTGTCTAAAACAAAAACAAGGTCAATAAGGGGTGACTATAAAAACATGATATCAATTAAAAATATGTCAATGAAGCATCTTGATACCAATTAAAAGTAAACAAAATTCAATCAATAAAAATCAAAACTTTGTATTTTTCTTTAAACCAAATTTTAGATACCAATTTAAAACATAAGACATCTTGATACCAATTGTAAATAATTTTCATTTTGAACATATTGATACCAATTTGAAACTTTTCAATCATAAAGTAAGGGAGTGGGAATCAAATACCAATTGAAATATGAAAAGCGAATTTTCTCCCCCTTTATAAAATACCAACAAAAACTATGCTTAGGCTTGAAATAAGATACCAATTGAAAACTAAATCAATTGAAATAAAGTAGAAGTTCAAGCACTAGCATAAGAACAAGATTTGTGCTCAAGATATAGAAATATAAAAGCACAAATAAAACAAGTATATGTGTATGAAATAGAATGAGTACCAATTACTAATAGATGATACCAATTGAAAATATACATACACAATAAACATATGAGTATACAAAAAAGATCAAAATGATACCAATTGAAAGAGTTCAATGATACCAATTGACATAGCAATAAAAGCAAATGTATATCTCATATTACTATTCCACCCATCTCATGCACAAGTTTAAAAGGATTTCAATATAAACATACAAGGCATGGACTCCCATCCAACCTCCCATAAAGGGTAGGGGTTTTCAAAAATAGATTTGAAAATAAGCTTAGTTTGAAAATCTCTACCAAAATAAAGAATACCGTAACTAGTTAAATGAAAATCTTATAAACTAGTACGAAATCCTTCAAGCAAGGAATAAAACAAAATTATTTTCATAAAACACATGTAAATCACATAGCACTTGAAAACACTCAATATTCAATAAAGTCCATTCATGCTCATGAAAACATACTCATGAGAAATATTAAAAAAAATGGTGAGCGTACAAGTGATGTATGACATGGCATTATGAAATTTTCAATTAAGCTCAAAATTCCTTGAAATAAGAAAACATGAAAATCAATAAAATTTGTTTAATCTTCAATGCATATGTATGTCTAATACAAACTAAAGTATACATACATATCCAAAACATAAAGAGTCCACAAATTATATATGCATGAAGGCACGTGGCTCAAAAGGATATTCATGTATATCTAATAATTTGGATAAAGTAGACATATACATGAAGTTAAACATAAACACAAAGTCGAGAAAAACTAAATCTTCATCAAAACAAATTTCATTTCAAGGTATATGTATGAATTGTCAACACAATAAGTATACATATATATCCCTAAACACAATTGAGTCCATATATAGATTTACATGAAAGGCAAATGACTCAAGGGGTATACATGTATATCTTAAAGTTTGGCAATAATACACATATACATGAAGTGAAATAACACAATCATAAAACAAGTCAAAAATGAGAATACAAGTTTAAAATATATGAATCATCAAAACTAGACTATACTAGCACATCTAATGGGTTCAAATAAGCATTAAGCACAAACATATATAAAGATTTATTTGTGGCCCACTATATGTACAAATATAAGTCCTAGTCTTAATGAAAACTAACACTCAAACATATATTCAAAACATGAAGCATCAAAAAACAGATAGAAAATCATCATGATAAAACTAAAAACATGATTATTATGTAAATACATATGTTATTGAACCTATGATAAACATGATAGCTAATCAAATAAGAGAACACAAAATAATAATCCATATTAGACATGGGTGTCTCAAATACTATACATGTATGTCAAGGATTCAATAAACATGGTATTTTCACAATAATCTATAAACATAAAAAATATGAAATACAAATCATATTTGATCAATATGTACATGCATGTGCATTAGATCTAGGTCATACAAATTAGTTTAACCAAGGTGAGAACACAAAAATATGAGTCCATATAAAACATGGGTGTTTCAACCAACTAATATGTATAACACTAATCTAATTAACATGGCATATTCATGATGATCATTAAACTTCAAAACATGCTAATAAAGATAATCATGGAAA
Source organism: Agave tequilana (assembly GCA_038442645.1). NCBI lineage: Eukaryota > Viridiplantae > Streptophyta > Magnoliopsida > Asparagales > Asparagaceae > Agave > Agave tequilana. Next base: position 10,669 of record JAVJIF010013016.1, on the reverse strand, counting down.
GCATGTAAACATAAATGGGAGTAAAGGATTGTTACCAAAACGGAAGAAGCAACTCTCCTTGTCTCCAAAACATGGTGGTTCTCTCCACCAAACCGTCCCTTGAAAGTGATGCATCCAATTGATTTCCTTTAAGTACGGAACGCATCCACTCCAAGGTGCCTCTACTCTCACGTCATGTGAGAGCCCACACCTACATTAAAAACAAGTGGGGTGGTCTTTGGTACCCATATCTTCTTGGGTCCATGGGGGTTAGTCTCTTCTCTAACCCAAACAAACTTCTTTCCTAAATTCTAACATGTAAACGATCATAGCAAAATTTAGCAAGATGGCCTTTTTGGCCACAATGTGTACATGTGTACACATGAGCATACATATGGTGAAGGGTGTGTCCGTGAGAAGCATGTGTATGCCGTGGAGGGTGTGCATGCATAAAAGTTGGAACTTGTTTCTTTCGAACCAAGGATTCCAAACGAGTGTGGTTCATGGCACATTGGCTCATAGTGGAGCCCAAACAATCAACCTTTTTCTTAAGCATGGATATATCATTGTTAATAGAAGAAGAGGTGTGGCATGCAATAGGTGAAGTGTGAGGTACTACCCTAGCATGGCAAACATGTGCATCCATTTTATTTTGCAAAACAATATTTTTCTTTAAACATACATCTAAATCAGTTGAAATAGAAATAATTTTGTTTTTCAAATCAACATTCTCTTTTAAAACAAAATCTACTTTTGAAGACAAATTTTCATTCTTCTTCAAAATAGCATGGCAATCATTTTTAGATTTTAAAAATTCATTTTCTTTTAGTGCAAGGTCTAATTGAGATCTCAATGAATCCCTTTCATTGTAGGCCTCAATCTTCTCTTGCAAAACAATATCAAGTCTAGAATGCAAACTTTTATTTTTTTTCAAGACCTAGACTTTTCTTTTTCAAAATTTTATAGTTTTCTATTAATTTTTCACAAACTATGGAAAGTTCTTCATTTAAAGCATGGGGATCAATAATATCATCACATGAAGAACTAGCATCATCACTATCTAGTTGAAGTTCCGATTGTACCTCAAGGGAGTCATTCCCTTGGACCATGAAGCATTGTGAATCGGATTCTCCACTAGATTCCTCTTCTTGGATTTGTACTTGAAGCTCGGAGGTGGTGGTTGTTGTCAATAGATTCCACACTGCAAAAGCGGAATCAATGTTAGAAACACGTAAAAGATAATCTTTAGACAAAGTGCTTCTAATGGCCTCTAGGGCTTGTGCATTGGCCCCTATATGATTGCTATCACTAAGGAAGGATTTCTTGGTAATGGCAAGGTAAACTTTATGACCTAGGGTTTGTAAATAAACAGTCATCCTAATCTTCCAAACATGAATGTTGGAAGGGTCAAACATAGGTGGGGTCATGAAGGCCATGGTTAACTATATGTGTGCAAACAAGCAAATGCAAACAAGATTAGCAAACAAATGGATCTTACTCCTAGGATGTTAAGCCTAAGTATCAGGAGCATCCACTCTGATACCAATTGAAGGTACACCTAGAGGGGGGGTGAATAGGTGTAAGTGCTAATCTAGAACCTAAATATGAAACTATGTGCGCTAAATGCGAAGCTAATGCAAATTTTGCACAAACTTAATACAACACAACAAGTGTAGCCGAATTCCCCGTGAAGGGCTCTGGATTAACTCCTCTTGATTCCTCTTGAATGGGTTGAGGTGCTATGTGAAGCTCTTGTTGGTTAAGTATAAGTTAGGCACACACAATCAAGCCAAGCAAATACAAGATATAGCAATATGAATTATGCAAGGCACAACAAGCAAATAGATATGATATGGCAATATGAATAATGCTCAACACAAGCAAATATGGTAAGATGATATGAATGATGCTTAGTACAAATAAATGAGAGAGAGAGTTGAGAGAAATTGGATCAAACGCAAACACAATGATATGTTTCGAGGTTCGAGCCCCTAGCTCTACATCCCCGCCTACACCACCGTGTAGGATTTCCAATCCACTATAGGAGTACCGAACTCCTCTCTCAACCTTACAAAGCCACCGAGGCTATACAACCACAATCCACCTCTACCGAAGAGGGATAAGGCCCGTAGCCAATACAAACATAATCACCTCTACCAAAGAGGGATCCAAACCAATACCACTCTGATCAACCTCTACCAAAGAGGGATACAACAAATAAAGGAGGGTTTACAACAAGTGGTTCCAAGACCACAAACAATCTCTCTTTTCTTTCTCTTTTCTTTTCTCTTTTCTTTTTCCACAAAAAAAAAATCCTAAATAGATTAGGATAGATGATAGGCTCAAGTGTGGAATCAAAGTGTTTTTGGAAACAAGCAACAAAGAAAAACTACTTGGGAAATCTCTTATATATGATAGAAATAAAAGATCAAATCAAAATCCCAAAACCTAGTTTTCTTTGATTTTCCAAAAACCCAAAACAATAAAGATTAAATCTTTTTAGCACAAAAACTATTTTGAAAACTTGTTTAAACACTAGAGAAACACTGAAATTTTTCTTCTTGAAAACCTTGGCCAAAAACCCAAAAGAATGGGGTTTATATAGGCCCAATTCAAAACTAGCCGTTAGAGCTGAGCTGGCAGCTCTGACAGGCAGCGGTCGACCGGCCCGGTCGACCGCCAACGGTCAGAATATGACCGTTGGGCAACTGCGGTCGACCGCCCGGTCGACCCAAACAAACAGAGAGCTCTGCTCTCTACGCGGTCGACCGTCCGGTCGACCGTCCCAGTGACTCCAAACGTGCACAGATTTGTGCACGTCCGGTCGACCGGCCCGGTCGACCGGACTTCAGCCAAGTCGACTAACAACCTGGCTTAGTCGACTGGTTGAGTCCTGGACCTGAAAACTGGGTTAAAAATGTTTTATAAAAATCTTTTAATACTTCTAAAAATCACCAAAAGTATTTTTATCATATTATATCAAAACTCAAACAAGTGATAAAAATTTCAAGACATGTATTAACATATTCAATTCATTTTCGAGTCTTGCAAATTTTATCAAAAATAAAACTTGTATTTTACCAAACTTGATTTTTCAATACATGAATAAGATAGTCAAAATAAGTTTGTCTAGCAAGTTTAAAGCATGTATGTATATTTAGAACATATCTAATATACATAGGAATAAAGTAAACTTGTTTTGATCTATTATCCATGAAAACTCATATCGGTTAAACTAAAAACCGAAAAACCAATATCCAAACATAAAACATGTGTGTGTTTTGTGCACTTGAGCATATCAACTATACTAAGCTTTACAAATGGATCTAAATACACTATCTAAACTATGGATACCTAAGTCTTCTTGATGATCTTCATCTTCAAGTAGACTTGCTCCAAAACTCCATCCATGGGCTAGGCAATGTGTGATCTTGAAGGTTTGGCCTTGGAATCAACATGAAAAGCTCTCTAAACACCTTGTTGAAGCTAATCATCAACTAATATCTTGGTTAATGATCTGAAACTTAAACAACACAAGATTATTAGTAAACATAACTACATGAGTTAATCATCATCAAAACTAGAGTGGAAGGCCTTTGGGCCAACAAATATGGGTACCAAAATCCCCACCTTGTGTATTTGATGTAGGAGAGGGCTCTCACAAAACATGAGAGATTTGGTGCCTTGATGGTGGGTGCACTTGAACTAAAAGGACACATATTTGGAGCACCGCTATCAAGGAGGTTTTGGTGGGAAAGAGCACCAAGCTTGGAGCTTTGGAGTTGGTAATAATTTTAAACTCCTCTTGTTTATGTACATGCTTTTTACTTATATCATATTCATAACATGTTCATGTTTTATTTGTTTTATGTGCTTCATGTGGTAAAAACATGCTTAGATGTAGTTTTCATCAAAACTTGTATTATTCATGTACAAATAGTGAGTTATTTATATATTTGCACTTCATGCTCATTTGTACCCATTATATGCACATGTGTAACCTAGTTTTGATGATTCTCTCATTTATACATGCTTTGCCAAATTTTATGATTTTACTTCATGTATATATTTTTAATTCAAATCTAATAAATATAAATGTATACCCGTGAGTCTCTTGCCTTCATGCAAATACATTTGATAGACTCTTTTTATGTTTGGGATATGTATGTGTATTGTTAGTTTTGGATAAATCATACATATACCATGAAGATTAGTATTTTAATGAAAAATGATTTTTCATGATTTTTTGTTTTGCTAAAAATGTGACTTATGATCTTTTTGAGCTTAAATGACTATTTTCATAAAAATGCTATTTACATGATCTTTTAACACTCACATCTTCATTTATTATTTCATGACTTAGTTTCATGATCATTTTGAGCTTTATAGACCATGAGTGATTAAACCTTTATGTACTTAGTTATGTTTTATGAAAAACAAATGATTTGATGTATTTGAAGAATCTTTAACTAGTTTTTCAAAAATTATTTTAACTAGTTATTGTTCTTCATTTGGTAGTGATTTTCAATTCTAAAATATTTTCAAATCTATTTTTGAAAACTCTGCCCTTGATGGGCGGATGGATGGGAGATCATGTTCATGTATACTTTATAGTGAAAATCATTTTAATCTTGAACATGGTTGGGAGGTATAAGTTATGAGTCATATACATGATTTACATTTTCATTTTCAATTGGTATCATTGGATCTTTTCAATTGGTATCTAAATTAATAATTTTTTTGTATATACTCATATTTGTTTTCTTATATATGTATGTATCAATTTCAATTGGTATACTCTTTTTTTCATACATATATATGATTTTCATGTGCTTAACTTACAATTGGTTCACATTTTTAAAAGCACAAAGTTTATGATGAAAAATAAAATTTATTTTTGATCATTATGTTTACTATTGGTATCAATATGTTTCAACTTCATATTTGTTAAATTTCAATTGGTATCAATATGATTTACAATAATGATTATTTTCATTTTGGTATCTTAAATTTGTTTGTTTTACAAAAGCTCTGATACTTTTTTTTAAAAAAATTTTTGCTTAAGGAAAATTAAAAGAAATTTTTTTGAAGTTGTATTGCCTATATGCAAGGAGAGCTTAACATCTCTTCTACATATAGATTCATGTTGAGTGTATTGTGTATTGAAGAGCTTGATAATCTCTTCTTTATGTCGTACACGTGTGTAGGGGGAGTTTCACATCTCCTCTTATGCATTACATATTATACGTTATGTGAATTAGGGCTTGTCATCCCTCTTTCATGTAATGTATATGTGTAGGGAAGTTACTTAACCGTCTTCCTCTTCATGAATGTATATCGCATATACCTTTTTTTTTTGACTTATTCGTTTACACCCCTTATTGGTCTCTCTGTTTATGACAAAAAGGGGAGAAAAATTTGATGATTTTATTTCTTACTTTAACCCCATGTTGATGATTGACAAAAAGGGGGAGAAAAATTTTGGATTTATATGCATGTTTTGTGAAAAAGGATTGTTTATGCATATATGTTTTGTTTGCAAATAGGAGAAAAATATTTTGTGATTTTGTTTTATGCTTGATTAGCATGTTTACTCCTACATTTGCATACATGTTTATGTGCCTCATTGCATATTTATTTTGTTTATTTAGTATGCATGAGTTGAGGGGGAGCTTCTTTGGAGCTTTATTTTAATCCATGCATATATAACTTCGTGAGTTTTGTCATCATCAAAAAGGGGAGATTGTTGGCCCAAAGACCCATCACTCTAGTTTTGATGACGATCAACTCATGTAGTTATTGTGCTAATGATCTTGTGTTTAATTAGTGACAGATTTGTTATCAAGATCTTAGTAGGTGTGGAGCTTCAACAAAGGATTTAAAGTCAAGTTTTGGAGCTAGCACCGTTTGATCTATAGAGCTAGTGATTGAGTTATGAATCGTGTTTGGACCAAGTCAAGAAGATGAGAAGGCTTCAAGTGAAGACTTCAAGAAGATGAAGACTTCAAGAAGATGAAGACTTGTGTTTAGGTATAAGATTTTTGTTTTTAGTTAAAATGTAAATGATAGAGTAGTTGGTGGATTGCTCAAGTATATATATCACACACACACTCTTGATTTAGTTGTCTTTTCATAAAAGAATTTTCAGATTTAGAAAAGACTTTCATTTTGGAAAAATACTTTTTAGTTTTTGGAATTTCTTATATGCATGTCTTTTATCCAAAAACATATTTAGAGCTTAATGCCAAAAACTTAGATATTTCATCTTATTTGTGTAGTGGATCGTATCCATACACACTATGCTTTAATGTGTTCAAGATGTCTAGTTTTTGTATCATGAAGAAATTTGGAAAATAAGTTTTAAAAAAAATACAAGTTTTCAATTGAGCCAATATTTCCATATTACAAAAATAGTCCAATCTTTTATAACATGCCTTGATTTTGTGCAAGCATGTTGTTTATCAAAGTATATTGGTAAAACTATTTTTTGTAGATTTTTCAGTATTTTATGGGATTTTATTTGAACCAAAAAGACCATGTTTGAAATCGATCTGGCTGTAGCCGGTCGACCGCCCCGGTCGACCGACGTGTAGAGACGTGCACGCCAGTTCTGCAGGATGGCCGGCGGACCGACCCGGTCGACCGTCCAGAGAGCTCTGCTCTCTGGAAAGGCCCCGGACAGCCGGGCGGCCGACCGGACAGAGAGATTGCTCTCTGTATCCTGGCTCGGTCGACCGCCCGGTCGACCGATGGCTCAAACGGTTTGAAATATGACCATTGGCCGGCCGACCGGACGGTCGACCGTTAGGCCTGACAGACCCTAACGGCTAGTTTTTCTTAGCCTATAAATTTTGGGGTTTAGGCATTGTTTTTCAATGAGATTTTAGGAGAGCTTTGGGCCAGTTTTTTTATCCTTTTAAAAGAGTTTTCTCCACATATTTGTGAGCAAATATTTCCTATCTAAAGGGAAGATTTTATCAAGAGTGTTAAAAGTGATTCTTTGAGTTTTCCTCCACAATTTCCATCCTTGTTTTCTCACACACCCACTTGAGCTATCCATTGCTATATCTACCTATAGGGTTTTTTGTGAGAGGATTTTAGGTTATCAAGAGTTGTGATCACCAAAGTTCTACTTTGTTCCTTGAGAAGGCGGACGGTTGTGTTCGCATTGTTTCGGGTCCTAGTGTGGACTCAGTTGTTTCGGGTTCGGGTGCGAACTCTTGTTTGAGGTGCGGCCTCGGCGAGCCGGTGGGCTTGCGTGTGTACGGGACTAGGAGTCCGAGGGATTGTAGGTGTTGCGGCACCAAGGAGTGATCCATTGGGATCAAGCATAGTGGAAATCCTTCGTGTGTCGAAGGCGGGGATGTAGAGCAAGTGTGCTCGAACCTCGAAACAAATCCCTTGTATTTGCGATTGCTCACTCTCTCTCTATCTCCTTTATATCTTGCATACTCTCATTGTCTATCTTTATATGCTTGATATATTCATTTATGCTCATATTGTTATATACTTATGTGGGATTGTTTGCTAACACTTGTATTCAACCAAGAGAGCCAACGCGGCACCTCAACCCATTCAAGGGGAATCTAGAGGAGTTTGTCCAGAGCCCTTCACGCGGAATTCGGCAACACTCTTGTGTTATACGTGGTGTTTAGTGTAAGAGTTTAGTTTAGGTCATAATAGTTTACACTTCTGCATTATTAGGCATTAAGTGACCATTAGATTAGCCATCACCTATTCACCCCCCTCTAGGTGATTTACACAGTTTACTACTTGATTTGATGTTTCTGGTAGTAATATTTGATCAATTTTTGTTTCAAATACTATTTTTCAATATTCTAGATATTTTCATGATTTTCTGGAATTGTTCTGAGTTAAAATGTAAATCTTCAAAATCGGTATCGAGCGGTGTCACCGACTGATTCTTGTATTTTAATTTATAAATGAAGTTGAATTTCTAGAAACTGCTTTCACATTATTACTCAGAATTATTTTTATATCTTAATATATTTTTAGAGATTTTTTTGAATTAATAAAAAATTCCACCGATTTGGTGTCGACTAGTATCACTGATTGTTTTCAGGGTTTTTAATTTGAAAATGAGATTGAATTTCATAAATCCAATTTCTCCATAAACCTCAGTATAATATTTATTATTTTAGAGAATTATTGGGGACCTTTTTGGATTACTTTATTTTTCGAGTATTGTCGGTATTTTACTTTATATTTTTTCGAGACCATATTTAACCAGATATTTCCCTTTCCTTTTCTTTCTTTTTCCTTGTCCTTCTTACTCTTTTTCTTTTTTTTTCTTTTTTCTTTCTTTTTTCTCTTTTTTTTCTCCTCCATGCAAATCTTCCCCAAAAATATCCCGCTCTACTCATTTCTTTCCTTTGCCAATTCTAACCTCCTCCAAATGCGGACCTCAGCAGACTTGGATGCGGGTCTCATTTTAACCTCCTCTCTTACACACACACACACACATATCTCTCTCACTTATATTTTCTCTCCCTCTCACTTATACCCCTTCTTCTTCTTCCTTCAACCCAACTGGCTAACACCAGACCCGCCAGCCCCGACGAGCCGTTGACAACGCCTCTGACCTCTGGCCATACTCCTCCGGCCTACAATCTATAGCGACTATCACCCTTACCACCACCACCTTTCCTCTCTCTCTTTTCCACCACCACCTTACCATCATCATCTCCTATATCATCAGCACCACCGCCCCCTCCGGCAGCCCCTCTCCCTGGCGAACCTCTCCGGTCTAACCCCTCTGTAGCCTCTGAAACCTCATTCTGATTACCACCTTCTTCCATCTCCAACATCAACAACTACGCCCTCAACCCACACCATTTACTCCTCTTCACCGGCCTCATCCACTCTGGCTGCGTCGCCGGTATGTCTCCTCTGGCTGACAGCCAGCGCCAGCACCGGGCCCCCTCTCTCCTCCCTATTCTCTTCCCTGTCTATCTACTTTTTCTCTTTCTCTCTCTCCCCCTTCTTTCTCTCTATCTCTCTTACTCCCTCTCTTTTTCTCTGCTTTCTCTTTTCCCCGGGCCCTTCTCTCTATCTCTCAATTACTCTCGCTTTCTCTGTCTCTCATTCTCTCTCAGTCTCATCTCCGCGTCAGAGCTCTCACCTCCGTGTCTGATCCTTCACCTCCGAGTCCTCTCTCTCGCATTTCACTCCATCTCTCTTGAATTCTCTCTCCGACTTATTATATTTTAATATATATGTTAATCGCGTGCACGCGTTAAGTATTTGGAGTTTCAGAGATTGAGGATTTCACGATTTTTTTCGTTGATTTAGGGTGTTTTCTTGCTTTATTTGTTACCCTCGCTTCAACGGGTGTATTTATAGTTTGGGATTGTATTTGTATTTTCTTAGATAGTGTATTTGTATCGGTATGATGAATGCTTGTAATAGCGTAGTTTAATACCTGTACATGTACATTGCTTATGATATTGCTCTATTATTGTTTTATTATTATGCATGGCCGACCCTTCGTGGTCGCTAGTCCTCGGACTTAAATCTCCTGGGTTTTCCAACTTCGTCGGGAGCTTAGCTAAGCTGGTGACTGTATAATTAGCCTATTGGACACCTCGTCAGGCACGATTTACTAAGCTTTTGCTTTGCTCAGTCTTAAGACTTAAACTCCTTAGATTTTATTAGTTACATAGTATCGTTGTGAGCCGAGCTTAATTGCGTATCCTCGTCAGACACGGTTTAGCTATGTCCTCACTTTACTTAGCCTCCGAGCTTAACCGTTCTGTAGTTCTTTTACTTGTTATCTATTTATATGTGCGTGTTTGATACTAACATTTCTTCAAGTACCTACTTTGCCTCCGGACTTATCCGCTTGGTGGTTCTCTTACTTGTTATTTATATATGCATATGTGTTGTTTGGTTCTAACATCTCATGTAGGTACTTACTCAGTCTACGAGCTTAATCGCTCTGCAGCTTTATATTACAGCCTCCGTGCTTAACCTCTATGAGATTTATTAAAGTTCTCTAAACTTTCTATATGCTACGCCTGGCAGGTGGACCTAACGTCAGCATTTTACTGCTAACTCTGTTTGAGCGTAGTTACTTTGTGAGCGCGGCTTCGCCATGTGCGGTAGCATATCGTTCATACGCTCACTTCGTCATCTGTGTTTAGCTATGCCGCGAGCGTTAATCATGCTAAGCGTGATGTGTCTAGTGTTGTACGTTAGGTTCGCTCCAGCTCTGCTTAGCTCTGCTTGGATGTTCACTTGCTTACTTACTTATTTGCCTACTTGATAGTTCAATAAATTCTTTTATTAATAGTTGTGAAGAGTTTGAAATCTTTACTTATACTATTTTTTAAAGAACTGCATTATTTTTTAGTATTTGTACCAATCTCCTGTATCGGTACTATTTTTCTGTATCTTTATATTCGACAATTAATATTTATTTTGTTAATTATTTGACATGCTTTCACTTGACATGCTAATAGTTAATATGTTGATCACCTGACACCTGATACCTGCCTATTATCACCTGTATGTTACCATCTCACACCTGCCTGTTATCACCTATATGTTATCACCTGACACCTGCTATGCTAATACTTGACTTATGATTACCACATTACGAGAATATAAGAACTCATATTCTTAAACACTCCTAATACTCCTGTACTTGACATGCTACTGTTCATTCTTG